>PVJI01017140.1:0-36403 GCA_004026765.1 Micronycteris hirsuta | reverse complement strand
CTTCGCTCTGCACCTTCTGGCTCACCAAACTTGATGAATGTATTTTCTTTAATTCTTTGGTTGTCGGACTTCCTCTCAATATGGTTTTCTGTCAGATCTGGCTGTTTTTGGATGTGTAGATTTCTGTTTTTTCCCCTTGTTTGGCTGTGCGAGGCGGTACGGTGCATTCACCTATGCCGCCATCTTAGGAAGTCCCATTTAGGCAGTTTTTATAGTGAATGACATTTATAGATTCTTTTAAATGTTAAATGCCCCTTGCATTCCTTGGATAAATCATATTTATTTATGGCATATTATCTCAGATAATACTTTTTTTTTTTAGATTTTATTTATTTATTTTTAGAGAGAGAAGGGAGGGAGGAAGAACAATGTATGGTTGCCTCTCACATGGCCCTCACTGGGGACCTGGCCCGCAACCCAGGCATGTGCCCCGAGTGGGAATCAAACCGGGACCCTTTGGTTCCCAGCCCGCGCCCAATCCACTGAGCTATACCAGCCGGGCAGATTGATAATACTTTTATTTATAATGTTTATATTTATATTCCTAAGTAAGAATGGCATAATTGTTCTTCTCATACAGCCTTTATTCAGCTTTGTATCAAGGTTATAACTGCCTCACAGAATGAGTTTGGTGGAATTTTTCTATTTTCTGGAACTCTATGAAATTAGAATAATTTGTTCCTTGAAAGTTTGATATAACTATAATTTAACGTCATATGGACCTATTTGCTTTGGGACTAGGATACATGAACATACACGTACATAAATATTTCTTTATCTTTTTGTGTATATAAGCTTTTTGTTAAAGTATATTATACATACAAAAAGCAGAAAGTACAAAAACCATAAAGGTACAGCTTTATGAATTTTTCCAAAGTGAGCCCTGGCTGGTGTGGCTCAGTGTGCTGATTGCATGCCTGTGAACCAAGGGGTCATTGGTTCGATTCCCAGTCAGTGCACATGCCAGCCAGGTCCCGAGTTGCAGGCCAGGTCCCCTGTGGGGGGCGTGTGGGAGGCAGCCACACATTGATGGTTTTCTCCCTTTATTTCTCCCTCTGTTACCTTCTTTCTAAAAATAAAATCTAAAAAAAATATCAAAGTGAATACACCTGTGTAGCCAGCTTTCAAAGTTATGGAGGCCTAATACCTCCACCAAACTTCATTATATTCACTCCATTAGTTAACATCTCAAAAATTTTAAATTATTTTAAAATTTTAAATTATTTTTAATTATTTTAAATTATAAATTAATAATTTAAATTATAAATTATTTTTTAAATATTTTTTAAATTATTGAAAAATATTTTAAATTATAAAAATTTTAAATTATTTTTATTGTTGATACTATTACAGATATCCCCCCTTTTACCCTTACTTGACACTCTCCACCTAGCCCCTGCCTCCCCCAAGGACATTTTTGTCTGTGTCCATGGGCCATATCTGTATGTTCTTTGGCTAATTTCTTCCAGTTCTCCTCACCCCCTTCCCTCTGAGAGCTGTCAGTCTGTTCCATGTATCTATGCCTCTGGCTTTGTGTTCATCAGTTTATTTTGTTCATTAGATTCCACATATGAGTGAGATCACATGGTATTTCACAATTTCAATTAAAATACCAATGGCATATTTCACAGATCTAAAACAAATATTCCAAAAATTTATACAGAATCAAAAAAGACACCAATTATCCTCAGCACTCTTGAGAAAGAAGAACAAAGTTGGTGGTATCACAATGCCTGATATCGAACTATACTATAAGGCCACTGTAATCAAAACAACGTGGGACTAGCATTAAGAATAGGAAATAGATCAACTGAACAGAATAGAGAGCCCAGGAATAAACCCACCACTTTATGGCCAGTTAATATTTGACAAAAGAGGCACGAAAATAAATCATGCATAGCAATATTTTTTACCACTATATCTCTTAGGGCAAGGGAAACAAAAGAAAAAATAAACAAATGGGACTACATTAAAATAAAAAGCCTCTATACAGCAAAATAAACTATCAACAACATGAAAAGGGCACCCACTGTATGGGAGAACATATTTGCCAATGACACATCTGATAAGAGGTTAGTTTCCAAAATATATAAAGAACTTATACAACTCAACACCAGGAAGACAAATAACCAATTAGAAAATGGGCAAAGGACCTGAATAGACACTTCAAAGTGGACATGCAGGTGGTCAACAGACATGAAAAAATGCTCAATGTCACTAATCAGAGAGATGAAAATTTAAGCCACAGCGAAATATTACTTCAACACCTGCCAGACTGGCTACCATCAATAAATCAATAAACAAGTGCTAGAGAGGTTGTGGACAAAAGGGAACCCTAGTGCATTATTGGTTGCAATGCAGACTGGTACAGCCACTGTGGAAAACAGTATGGAGACACCTCAAAAAGTTAAAACTAGCTCTGCCACTTGACCCAGTGATCCCATGTCTGGGATTATATCCTAAGAATCCCAAAACACAGATCAGAAAGAATATATGCATACCTATGTTCATAGCAGCACTACTTACAATAGCCAAGTGCTGGAAGCATCCCAAGTGCCCCTCAGTAGATGAGAGGATAAAAAAAAAAGCTGTGGTACATTTAGACATGGAATACTATGTGGCTGCAAAAAAGAAGGAAATCTTACCTTTTGTGATAGCATGGATGGACCTGGAGAATATTATGCTAAGCAAAATATGCCACATCATTAATTTTGATGTAATAAAGTTAAAACTAGTCAGAGGTAGCCTTTTCAAATACTTATTATACAATTATTCAAAGCATTGCCATCTGGAGTAAATGCAAAATCAGAGACAGAAAACTTGGGATTTGTATGGAATTTCTGGAAGAGGTTGTCAGTCAATGCAGCTACTCTGTACCTGTAGGTTCTAAGGGGCTAACTTTGGGCAGTGAAGTAGGAAACTATGTATTGGGATCAAGCCAGCAGAAGAGCATCAGACATGTGCTGGTAGAGCCAGGTAAGGACAAGGTCTGTCAGCCAACTTCAGATGTTTAAGGTGGGCTGTGTTTCTGGGCAAAGTTGAACCTAGTTATGATTATGCCATTTTAGGTCTTTGATTTCAGAACCATTTCTATTCATCTTCACTAGCACATCAGAGCCAGGGTCCACTAGTTAGTAAATATATAACAACTTTCCGAGAGGCGGGGGGTGGGGGGTGGTAAAAGCTCTGGTTTGTAGCATTTTCCAGTTTGTATTGTGTAAATTCTCCTGCCATGGTTGATTTCAAGCTACCAAAGAGATGTAACTAAACATAAGAGTTCCAAGATGTGCATTATTGGCTCTCATGAGTCAGATTGAGTTCATCACTGGATTTGGCTCTTCTCACACTGGGACCCAGGGCTGACTTGTTTGGAAAAGCAATGGGGTGTATGGTAAATGATACCAAGGAATGAAAGCTCAGGGGTGTAAAAAGTTTTTAGGGAAGAAGATTGGATTGCAGGGAATAAAAGCCTCTGGCTGCTCAGGGTGGAAAATGCTGAGAAAGGTATGGTCAATTAGTTAAGTTTCTTATAGAGAGAGGAGGAACATGGTAAAATTACAGAAATGTTGCCATTGGGCAGTGGAGAGGCTGACTGGGATAGGATCAAACAAGTGCAGGGGAGAAGAGTAAAGCCAGTGTTTGCCAGCCAACCTTGAGCTGATGAAGAGGTCTAAGACGCATGCCTCCCTCTATTTTTCTGTTTTTACTATCAAACTAGGGAGGTGGAGAGGAATATGTAGTATGAGAAGGGGGATGTTGAAAATTTTGAGAGAGAAAAATAGTAACATTTTGAGAACACTGAATTCTGAGGTTATGGGCTTTATAATGTTAGACTAGCACTTTAAAGTGTTGTTGATTGTATTTAAAATTAGATTCAGGAGTTCCAGCCAAGATGGAGGCATAGGTAGACACACTGTGCCTCCTTGCACAACCAAAAGAGGAAAAGCAATTTAAAAAACAAAAACAGCCAAAACTGACAGAAAATCAAACTGGGTGGAAGTCCAACACCAAAGAGTTAAAGAAGACACATTCATCCAGACTGGTAAGTGGAGCGGAGCTGGGCGGCAAGCACGCAGCGAGACAATGGTGTGTGGAGCAGTACAGGCAACAATGCAGCTGCCCAGAGAGACCTGCTGTGGGTGTGCTTGGCCAAAACGCAGCTGGCCCACCTGGACCCAGCAGGGCTGAGACTGGTGGACCGGTCGGTTTCTCATTTGCGCGCAGATAAACAAGGAGAAAAAGCTGGGGAGTAGAGCAGACTGTGCAACCCACCATTGCGGGGAAATAAAGCCTCAAACCACCAACTGAATACACCTGTGGGGGTTGATGCAGCAGTGGGAGGAACTCCCAGCCTCACAGGAGAGTTCATTGGAGAGACCAACAGGGACTTGGAACTAGTAAGCCCACCCACCCACCCCAGAGCCAGCACAGCAGGGGCCAACTTGCTTGTGGGTAGCAGGAGAAGTGTGGAGAGTGGAGCAAGCACCATTCTTCTCTCAGGCCCCACCCCCACAGGCAGTGTCACAACAAGGCAACGTGGGTTGCCCCACCCTGGTGAACACCTAAGGCTCTGCCCTTCAAAGTAACAGCAGTGCTGAGGGAAAAAAATGGCCCAAATGAAAGAACAGATCAAAACTCCAGAAAAAATACAACTAAGTGATGGAGAAATAGCCACCCTATCAGATGCACAGTTCAAAACACTGGTAATCAGAATGCTCACAGGATTGGGTAAATTTGGTCACAAATTAGATGAAAAAATGAAGGATACACTACAGGAAATGAGGGGAAATGTGCAGGGAACCAACAGGGATGAGAAGGAAACTGGGACTCAAATCAATGGAGTGGACCAGAAGGAAGAAAAAAAAAAAAACATTCAACTAGAAAATAATGAATAAACAAGAATTCAAAAAAATGAGGAGAGGCTTAGGAAACTCCGGGACATCTTTAAACGTCCCAACATCAGAGTCATAGGGGTACCAGAAGGAGAAGAGGAAGACGAAGGGATTGAAAACTTATTTGAACAAATAATGAAGGAGAACTTCCCCAATCTGGAGAAGGAAATAGACTTCCAGGAAGTCCAGGAAGCTCAGAGTCCCAAAGTTGGACCCAAAGAGGAACACACCAAGGCACATCATAATTACATTACCCAAGATTAAAAATAAGGAGAATCTTAGACGCAGCAAGAGAAAAGGAGACAGTTACTTACAAAGGAGTTCCCATAAGACTGTCAGCCCGATTTCTCAGAAGAGACCTTACAGGCAAGAAGGGGCTGAAAGAAGTATACCAAATCATGAAAGGCAAGGACCTACATCCAAGAATACTCTATCTGGCAAAACTTCCATTTAGAATGGAAGGGCAGATCAAGTGCTTCTCAGATAAGGTCAAGTTCAAGGAGTTCGCCATCGCTCAGCCTTTATTATATGAAACGTTAAAGGGATTTGTATAAGGCATGGAGGGATATCAACAGGGGAGGGGGAGAGAGGAGGAAAAAGTAGAGAATAAGTAGCATAAGTGGTAGATAGAAAACAGACAGGGGGAGGTTAAGAATAGTATAGGAAATGGCCCTGGCTGGTGTAGCTCAGTGGATTGAGCGCCAGCTGGGAACGAAAGGGTCCCGGTTCGATTCCCAGTCAGGGCACATGCCTAGGTTGCGGGCCAGGTCCCCAGTAAGGGCCATGTGAGAGGCAACCATACATTGCTGTTTCTCTCCATCTCTGTCTCCCTCCCTTCCCCTCTCTCTAAAAATAAATAAAAATAAAAAAATCTTTAAAAAATAGTATAGGAAATGTAGAAGCTAAAGAACTTATGTGTATAACCCATGGACAAAAACTAAAGGGCGGGGAATGGGGGTGTGTGGGGCCAAAAACTAAAGGGTGGGGAATAGGGGTGTGTGGGCGGAGAATAAAGAGGGGAAATGGGATAATTGTAATAGCATGATCGATAAAATATATTAAAAAATAAAACTAGATTCATAAAAATCTCATGCAGTTTGGAAAGCCAGGAGAACTCCTGGGAAGCTCATCGCTTTGCCAGCCACTCCACCTCCCCCTGCAACTGTAGTTGGGATCCAAGGCACAGCATCTTTAATTGTTAAGTGCTGCAGGCTCCTCTCATTGACTTCCTGTCCTTGGATAAGGGGATTCGAATAAAAAATTTCCCAGTCTATTTTTCCCGTTACAGAAAGACCTCTCAAAAATAATTTGCAAATTGTTATCCTTCCATCCCTTCAAGGCCCTGAATTTCTTTTTACAGTCAAATAGCCATCTCTACCTAGATTGATCTAATCTTAGACTTTTTGCATAGCTGTTTAAGTCTTGTAAAGGCAATGGCAAGGTTTAGAATGAGTGTCTGGTTGTGGGTGGCAGCCCCTATTAATTGTTTTACCCTAAAAGAGACAGAATTTAGGGACAAGGAGAAGCCAGTCAGCAAGCCAAAAAAATATAACCATTACATTTGTGCAGCACTTTGCACAAATAATTTCACATTTTTCTAATTTGATTCTTGCAATCATATGGTAGGGCAGAATGGCCTCAGAATACAGATCTCCTTGGGGTCTGGAATCAAGATTTACCTTGAGGGACCACCACAGCCTTTGTCAAACCATGGGGGGTTGATATGCAGATGTTTGGAGTGTCCAAAAAGGGAGGGAAAGGAAAAAACATGAAAAATTGACCTACAATAGACAAAAATACATTTTATATGGTATCAAACCACGTTCAAAAGTGGTTCTGCTGGAATGCCTTCTCAATTATCTGCTCAGATATCTGAAATAGGACACTGCCTGTGTTTCAACTCATTTTTATTGCCACGCATCCTATTTCCAGATTCTACGTAAAGACTAATCACATGCTTTATCTCTGAACTTTGGGTGCAAGATAAGAAATGGGAGGAAAATAGTACTGCCTTTCATGGTCCTCCATAACTAGGACACACCCAAGAAGAGTAAGTTTTTGATCATTTCTTTTTTTTTAAAGATTTTATTTATTTATTTATTTTTTTTAGAGAGAGGAGAAGGGAGGGAGAAAGAGGGAGAGAAACCGCAATGTATGGTTGCCTCTCACATAGCCCTCACAGGGGACCTGGCCTGCAACCCAGGCATGTGCCCTTGACAAGGAATTGAACCGGGACTGTCTGGTTTCCAGCCCACACTCAATCCACTGAGCTACACCAGCCAGGGCAGTTTTTGATCATTTCTAAGTCAGGGCAACATCACTGACACATGGCACCACTCTTTGATGCCAACTCTTCCCTCCTATTGGAAAATGATAAGGAAAATATGATGCTTGCTCCACTTTTGTGTTTTCCAAACTGCTGATACAATCCATTAGGAAGTTGTAAAAAATAAACTCAGCAGGCTATACCAGCATGTAAATAGAAAATGTCAGGATAGAAACATATAATAGAGTCGACCCTTGAACATCATAGGTTTGAACTGCACATGTCCACTTATATGTGGCTTTTTCTATCTTGTAAAGATGATATAAACTTATGGTATCAATACAGTACGGTGCTGTAAAAGTATTTTGTCTTCTGTATGATTTTCTTAACACACTTTCTCTAGCTTACTTTATTGTATAAGTGCAGTATATCACACATACACAAAATATATGTTAATCGACTGTCATTGGTAAAGCTTCTGGTCAACAGTAGGCTATTAGTAGTTAGGTTTTGGGGGACTCAAGTTATACATGGAATTTCGACTGTGTGGGGACAGGGGTGGATGGGTCAGTAACTGTAACCTGTTCAAGGGTCACCTGTGGTTAGCTGGAGTTTTATTTTGTACATAAAATTTTTATTAATTATACTTATGCATCTGTGTACTGCGTTGTGACATTTCATACTTCTGTGGGATAAAACAAAACTTTGGAAAGCCACTTATGTGGTAGACACATATACCTCAATCCCACATCTAGGCTATATCCTAAGATCCTCCACAGCACACTTTATTTCAACAATATGCAACATTTCCCTTTTTACTGCTTCTCTACAAAGTAAGACTGACTTATTATAGCCCGCGGATAGTCACTGAGAAATATTTTGTACAGAAAGTTGTACTTGACAAAGTATGAATATTAACAATACAGCAGATAACAAGTGTTTTGGTGAAATATTATTGTATAGAGCCAGTTGTTAAATAAAAAGCCAAATATGTCCTATCATTTCCCCCTAAATGTGTTAAGGTTATGTTAAAGCACATCTATACTTGTTTTTTCTACCCTATAAATCATATTTTAACAAAAATCAGCAAATGAAGCCCCCTCTGTCAAATTTCCTGCCTCACTAGTTTCAGGCAAGTCAATCCAGCAACATTCCAGAATAAAAGAAATCATTCTATCTCCTTGGCTTTGACTTTTGTTCCTTTCCCAAACACTGCACTTACCCTTTCACCTCACTGGGACTACCTTTTTAAACACATCCTACATTAAGTAGTTTTGAAAACCTAAGAAAATGTTCTGACTGCTGTTCACCAAGACACATGCATGCTTATGAATAAGGTCTGTGGTCCTTCTAGCCATGACCCAGTCATAAAATACAAATAACTTAGTGACACAGTTGAGTCACTGAATTAAGCTTATAGGCCTTTTAATTTCACTTACCGAAGTCATTCTATTTCATCAATCTAAGATGACATTGATTATAAGACTAAACAGTATTTTATGTACCATAGACAAGAGTAAAAAAAGCTGATTAAACTATGATTTGGCATCAACTTATAATCCATAAGAATTTGAGGGATATTAAATTGTGAAAAATATGTGCATCTTTGAATACATTAAATATGGTAGTTTGTTCTAAGGGCTATTGCCTCTTCTCACTCCTTTCCAAGTTTCTGTTGACATATTTTTAATGTTGAATTAAAGTTAATGGAACCATACTTTCTGGAAACCAACTGTCTTGTTGTCACTGCATACGAACATAGAAATTAGGCTAGTTTCTCAAGGTTAAAATTTCAACAGCTCACCAGAAACTTCACTGCTATGTCAAACAGGTGATCTTGGGAATGTGAATACTTGGTAAGAGAACAGAAAGAACAAGGTGGGCTGGAGAAGAGACATTGTCAAAGATATTAACCATAGTTATCAACATTCTAATCTTTTTTTGGTAAATTTGAAAAACCTTATAAAGAAACACCTATTCTAAGCCCTTGAAGAAAAAATCAAGACCTTATGAGCAATATGAGATTTTACTGCTTATCTTTTCTTCTAGGTTTTTTATAGCTTCAGGTCTAATACTTTAAGTCTTTGATCCATTAGTGTGGTGTAAGAAGGTGGTCTAGTTTCATTTTTCTACAGTTTGTTCCATTTTCCCAACACCGTTTATTGAATAAAATCTGCTTAGCCCATTCAGACATATCCTCTTAGGCAAGGGAAACAAATGAAAAAATAAACAAATGGGACTACATCAACTTAAACGTTTTTGCACAGCAAAGGAAACCATCAATAAAATACAGCGTACTAAATGGGAGAACATATTCGCTGATATTCCTGATATACCTGATAAGTTCTTTATAACTTTTACAACATGTAAATACCCACACTGAAAATACCCAAACAATCCAATTAACAAATGGGCAAAGGACCTGAATAGACACTTCTCCAAACAGGACATACATATGGCCAATTGGCATATGAAAAGATGCTAGATGTCACTAATCATCAGAGAAATGCAAATTAAAACCACAATATCACCTCACACTTGTGAGGACTGGGTACTACCAATAAATCAATAAGTGCTGGTGAGGATATGGAAAAAGGGGAACTCTTCTGCACTGTTGGTGGGAATGCAAATTGGTGCAGCCACTGGGTAAAGCAGTAGGGAGATAACTCAAAAAATTAAAAATATAACTGTCTTATGACTCAGTGATTCCACTTCTGGGAATTTATCTGAAGGAACCCGAAACACTAATTTGAAAGAACATAAGCATCCCTATGTTCATTGCAGCATTATTTACAATTGCCAAGATCTAGAAGCAGCCCAAGTGTCCATCAGTAGATGAGTGTATAAAACAACTATGGTAGGTATACATAATGGAATACTATTTGGCCGTAAAAAAAAAAAAGAAAATTTTACCCTTTGTGACAGCATGGATTGACCTGGAAAACATTATGCTAAGCGAAATAAGCCAAAGACAAATAACATGTAATTTCACTCATATGTGAAATCTAATGAACAAGCTGAACTAACAAAATACAGGGTCCAGCACAAGTAACGCCATTTTATTACAAAATCATAAGCACATAATTCTGTAACATAAGTGTATCACATTCAAGCACACCATATGACATTTTAGGTAAAATGTTCAAACTGCTGTCCACCTCATGTGAGACATTCACACACCCTACCAACCACACTCAAGCCTTACTTCTGCTGGACCCTGTAGAAACAGACATTCATAGAGGGCAGGCAGACAGCTCTGGGGGGCAGGATTAGGGGGAGGAGGGATTGAGCAAAAAGGAAAAAGGACTCATGGACACGGACAACAGAGGGGTGATTATGGGTGTGGGGGGAGGAAGGGGTACAAGAGGGATAAATGGTAATGGAAGAACTACAATGAAAAATTTTTTTTAAAATCAAAAGACCTTAAAACAAGTTTGAGAAAACTTGTCAAGACAAATTTTATTTTTTTCAAGTTACAAAAATATGTGCATGTCAAAAATACAGTCTAGTCCATACAATAGTTCCAGACATTTAAGTTATACAGAATTTGGAAAAAGCAGTTCATACACAAGTCTTAAAACATTCAGTTCATGAATAGTAAACAACTGTTCAACTTACTTATTGCTAGTTATATGCAGCTTTTACTTGAGACTGTTCTCCACAAGGGAAAGGGCAGTGTTTGCATATTCTGATTGGTGCTGCTAAAGCTGTGATTTTAAAAGCCAATCCAAAATCAGAGTAAGTTCATTTTGAATAAAGCATAAGATTTAATTAACATTATAAGAAGGAGTGGTCTAAATTTCAATCCTACCCCTTTCTCCAATTTAATGCTATTTTGTTAATATATCAGAAATACAATGTGTTGTTTGACGGACGAGTAAATGAATTACTGGTTTTCAAATGACGTGATGAGAAACATTACCTTTGAGTTGCAATGTAGAAACAAAGCTGGCATGTCAGGCTTAAAAACATTACAATAATAAATTCAAGAATGAAAAAACATTTAAAGTTTAACCGAAACCCAAAGGTATTATTTCTTTCTCTTTAGATGTTAGATTTTGAGACATAAAATGAATCAATTTGTTTTTTAGAAGTTTATGGACTAATAAAGATCTGCTGCTCTCTATTTTCTTGTTAAAAAGACAAACAGCCATTTAACTGCAACATGTTTTAAAATAAAGCTATTCGCTTATAATGCCATATGGAAGAACCAACCATAAAATTGAACAATTTTAACTTGAATGAGTAAACAAAGATACTGCAGGTCACAATGTGAATGAAACACAGGAATAAATCACTTACTTTGGGAGTGGATAATACATAGGAGACTTTTGGCCTGAAGTTCACATGGAAGACTTAGAAATTAAGGATGTCCCAAAGAGAGAACAATGGCTTTGTTTCCAACTTTGCTGTCAGACCCTGCTACAGGGACAGGTTTACTGCTGACATTTTATCCCCATTAAATTCTGGAATAAATTGAGGCATATATATATTGCTGTTAAGTATGAGGTAAACTGAAAAAATCTTTAAAAATAATTTTTAGAACATGACACTCATTACCATTTGGGAATGATACTCTCTACTTTAATGACATAAATCCTAAAAATAGCCTACATTTTTAGGAGGTAGAAAACAAGTACCCAAAACCTACCACTTAGCCAGCCCTCCTAACTTTTGGCCAACCTTGGATCACTATATTTCTCACTGCCTATTCTCCTATGAAAGCTATTAGTCTCAGTACTATTCATTACCTAAAGTTATAAACCTGGAGCTGCCAAGAAAATCTTTTTAAGTAGTTTTGCTTTTAAGTCACTGAGTATATCCAATACTCAAGAACATGTACCTCTCTAGTAGATTAATTCACTTCATAAAGACATGTAAACATATAAAACATTATGTAACATGAAAAAACCCCACAAAATATCTCTACATGTGATACTAATATGTCATAGTTATACAAACCAAAACTAGTAATGTTTTCACCAAACTGATATGAAAGACTCATACCAAAACTATATTACTAGTGTTTACTGAAAACAACTATGTGTTCTACTACAAAATTAACCTAATGAGAAAAAAAAATACGCCACTTCCTCCCAGTTATGTTGTGCTGATATCCTGTAGACAGTAGTATAAAAGGATTTTATTTTTGCAATAGGCTGGGCTCACAGTATGTTAATAGAGATCATATGTTTATAATATTACTGTAAGACTGTCACTAGTGAAATGTATGTAAGGCATGTGAAACGCTAGCATTAAAGCTCTTAAGGGCAATAACTAAAACTGGCAGCCACTAGAAAAGGTGCTGCCAGGAATATCTATGAACTTTAGTTACAGAACATACTAGTTTGTTGTGCTTCCACAATGAAATTAATTCACACAAATTGCCTCTGAAACTAATGAACCAAAGGAGAATGGACTTTCGCCCCCTTTAGCTACTAGCCCAATCTTGAAAACGGAAACAATCACTTGCAATCTTCCACACAGTGTTGTTAGAAGTAGTCTGAGCAGTTAGCAGGAAGTTCTGATTGAAGTAGTGCTGTCTGTTGCCATCAAACTTCACAATTCCACTGGTCACAACAAGAACTGTAGTCTGGGCCTGAGTAGCTTGCTCTTTACCCATATACACACAGAAAAGAAAAGAGGTTGGTTTCTATCTCTAAATAAGCAGAGTTTTAGGCTTAAAATAGATTGCTTATAATTTAACACTTAAAAAACATTTCATAAACTTTCTTTACTTTGAGCATACTCTTAAGCATGCACACACAAAGCCCAAAACCCTAAATAACCATTTGAAAGATACTAAACTTATTTTCCACCCAGAAAATTTGGGAGTACTCTACAGAGTTACAAAATAAAGAGCTTATATCTAGCACAGGACCATTTGGTTCCTGTGTTTATTTATATTTCATTGGGTTTCTAACACAGCCTTTTCATATTTTGCTTCTTAAGCTACTGCTGTTTTCAAGAACTATGAAGGAAAAAGAAAACACCCTAACCTACTACTTAAAAACACTTACGACCCACCTAGAGGTTAATCTTGTAAATGACATCATTCCACCTTGAATCTAATTCTGCCTTGCCAAAGTCATCATTTAAGTTTCTTCTGAAAAATTTTAATAAGTTTTTCCCTGGCTAGGTTGCTCAGTTGGTTAGAGCATTTGTTCCAGAGACACCAAGGTTGTGGGTTTGATCCTGATCAGGGCATATACAAGAATCAACCAACGAATGCATACAAATCAATGTTTCTCTCTTTCTCAGATCAATCAAGAAAACATTAAAAAAAAGAAACTTAATAAGTTGTAAGATGATAAAACACATTAATCATGGATTCTGTATACTTTTTCTCTGGAGACATTCCAAGGCATAGAAGGCAATTACTTAGAACAACAACAACAAAAAGTTAATTGCTCCTCTCCATCTACAAAAACCACATTTAGCTTCAATTACTCACATAACTTTTAATAAACTATAATCAGAATCCACCATAAACTACTTGTGATCTTCTGGAGTGAGACAGATCTAAATTAACACCAAAAGTTTAATTTGAGAGCTGAATTTTTCATAATATTTACCTTAGAAAAGAATACTCCTAACATAATAGATGATTGCTGCTTTTGGTGTTAATGCTCAGTGCTCACTAAAGTAAAACAAAGGAAGTACCTCAAAACACCATGATCTTACCATGAACTGGTTGGCAATCTAACATATTAACCTGGAACTGACTAGAAGGCAACACATCAAAAAAATTAGCTAGGGCTTCCAGCCCTGTAACAACATTTCCATTCCATATTAAAGTGGCCTTGTCAAGATACAGCCTGGTCAGTGCCTAAGAAAGAAAGGACAAAAAAAGTATATTTTTGTTTCTGGACAGGCATTTTACAGAAAGGAACTGAAAGGTAGGAACTGAAGGTTATAGGTGGTATATAAACATTTTCATAGTTCTATTTCCTCAACTCCCCTGCCCCCTTCAACTGAAGATAGTGTGAACAAGGTGTCTCTGCCTTATAACCTTGTCCTTAAATATATTATCCTACTCTTAGTAAACTAGGCAGATAAATATACTTTTTTCATATTTCACTTTAGTCATAATAAAAACACTGCATCCAAACTGCAAGAGAATTTAAAAATTTTGCTTTTTGTATTTAAATGATTTTAAGAGATCACAAATTTCAAGCATCTAGAACCCTAACCAGTTTTAGTCTCCTTCTCTTCTAATTCTGGGAGTTAACAAAGTTGTCTTCTATCAGGCCCTACCTGTATACTTCAGTTCTGGAGTTTATATCTATGGAGTCATTTAATGTTTGAACTATTTAATGTTGTGTATGTTAGGAAGAATTAGTTCCTTTTACTACTCAAACGGCATATTTAATTCAAAAGAATCTCCAGTACTTGCTAAAGCAGTTTTTTATAAGCCAAGGAAGTTAAGGCTCCAATAAAGAAAAATTCAACAGTTAACTGTTTAATTACAGCAGTTTAGTATATCACAGGACTCATTATTTGCTTAATCCTAAAATTTATCTTGGCCAACACTAATCTTGACTCTGCCTTATCTTTGCTACTTTATGTCTGAAAGCAACAAGGCACAATAAACATACACTGTTAAATCCTCTGTCCCTGTCTCACACCAGAACCAGGAAATTCTTTTATCTTCTGCCTTAAAAAATAGATTTTTAGAGATAAGATATTAACCTCTCTACCTGCAGCATAGAAAAAGCTCTCTAAAGTACAATCCTATGCTGATAAAGAGATCTAGGCAGGATTGCTGAACAAACTGAAATAGTTCCTTAGAAGATATGGCTCAGGGACAAAGCACAATGAAAGAGCTGACAAAGTAATAAGTTGTTCTTTTGAAAACTGAAAGAATCCAGGCCATGTAGATACTGGTGATGAGTGCCAGCTACAGCTATGAGATTTAATATAAAATTGTTTATTAATATATGCAATTAAAGGGACAAATCAGGGAACACTGCTTGTAATGTCAGTCCCTTTCACCAGCACAAATACTATTTTAACCAAATTGGGGTTAATTGAGACTGAGAAAATGTAACACATTTAAATAAATGTATGTCAGGTCCTGTGTTAAGTGCAGTATTTAATTGATTCCCATTTACTATCCTAAAAATAAAATGAGGTTAAGAGAGGTTAGCAACTTGCCCAAGGTCAGAGGTAAACACAAAGCTGGTATATGATTCCAGAGTCCCTACTTCCATACCGTACCAATCCTTCCCTAAGCAATGCACCGTTAAAGGACAGCCCCAGTTACCACTTCTGCAAGTCAGATGAATTGGCTTAAAAAAGAATTGGTATTTAATGAAGAGTAATAAAGCCTATTAACACTCACCCGTCTTCTTTTGTCCATTGTCTCATAGTAAATATTGACAAATTCCTCAGCAGCTCTACATGCCTGATCTACATAAGTTTTAAAATCCTACAAAAAAAATTTTCAGAACTGTGCATTACCAACCCTCCAAACCCTCACAAGCACATAACCACCAACAGAAGCTAATTATTTATTTCAATCACTTCGTAGCTTCATACATAGTCCATAATCTTCCATATAAATTTGGACATTTTTAAGACTTAGGGCTCCAAAGTTTCCAATTTTTAGAATTTTCACTACTTTGGGGTATGTATTTTTAGGACACACTCATCCCTCACTTGTGACTTTAATATTTTTCTCACTTCAAATACAAATTTAAAATCTTAGCTTGAAAACTGCTGCTTTAGTACTTACTTTAGGCTTCCAGTATTTTACAAAACATTCATGGTTATAAAAATGTTGCAGTCTGAACTTTTAAAAAGGGGGGTAGGGGAATCATCATTATAAATCAGGAAAGCGCGAGTTCTCTTTTCAAGAGGTAAGTTATGCCCCAAACCAAAAGTTGTTGAATGGAAAAAAAAATAAAAGTTTAGTAAACTATTTGAAAAACTACGTACTTAGGAAACTTCCTCACATTACATAAAAATCCACAGGCATTTGTAAAGAATTGTAAAACCGAAAAAAAAGAAACGCTGCTGGGGTTTTCTCTTGTGGCAAGATTAAGTACTACCCAGCCATTTACCCAGTCCAGCCTACTATTTGAATTAAAAACTAGTTTCATTTCTAGTTCAAGTGATCCTTAGGTATAAACAGACCCCTACATGCCTGCCTCTCGATACCTCCCATGTCAAGGTCCTTTCCAGCATCCTAAATAGACTGCACAGCTGCTGGCGGTAGGAGGTCGGGGGTGGTAAAGGTAGGGATGGAGGGGGTCTAACAGAGAGCAGATCCCCCCCTCCCCCGCCCGGGAGCACGGCGGGCCAAGACCTGATTCGCTATTTGATCAAGAGATCACCACTGGCGACCCTCCCCTTAGCCGCCCAAGCCTGGCGCTCAGGCACCCTGCCGCGCGGCCCCGGCACTCACCACAGCCGTGGCCATTGGGGAGCCTGAGGTAGTCTGTTCGGGCAGCGGCGGCGTCACGACCTCCTCACGGGTATGGGTCCTTCCGCTGTAGGAAGACCAGATACTAACGAAGATAGCGAAACCCGCCAAACACGCGGAATCCTATCCCCGCCCATTCTCTCCCGGAAGTAGCTCGGTCCGTAGTGTTGCAACCTTAAGCCGCTCCCCTTCGCTTCCGACGTTGCAACCTTAAGCCGCTCCCCTTCGCTTCCGACTGTACCCGCCCAATCACCTTTATATATTCACTTGTTTGACAGTTACTTAGTTTGGAAGAAAAAAAATCACTTCGCTTTTGTAAACTACATGCTCCAAAGTAGCCACTTTTCCACCCACAGGCCCAAGGACAAGCAAGAAACTATTTAAAAGATCCAACAGGGGGATCCCATTGCTTCAGGAGGCGAGGCCAAGGCTACCTGAAGACCAATGAGAAACACGAGTAAAGACATACAAGACCTGTAGCCTATAGGAACAAGGATGGAACTTGGAGAAGCGCGCGCAGTCATACTGCGCATGACTGGCAGAGATTTCTGGAACGTTCTAGAAAGAATCAATCCTCGTACTAAACCCCAGCACTTCCGTTGTATTCCTAAGATAATTCATTATTTGATTTTGCACAATTAAGCGCAAAAGGCTCATTCAGTTTCTCCATTCTTACAGCCCTAAAATGAGTATTCGTATACAGCAATATTTACCCCTTTTACTGCCGACTCGCTAACAATACCTGAGATTTTGAGTAGCGGCAACGGACACGGTATTTTTCTAAGCATTTTAACCCATACGCATTTATTAGGTACAATAACACTCTGAGGTAATAATGTCCATTTTGCAGTAAAGACACTGAATAATTACGTAACCTGCCTCGGTCATAAAATAGGATTCAAACTCAAGCAATTTAACTACTGCTGAAAACTGAATTAACTCCCTAGCATTCTTTAAAACCGCTCATCTCAACACCGCCGATAACTTCTGGGGATTCAAATCAATTACATGTGTCTATAGTTTTACCTTGAGAAGCTGGCTCGTGGCTCCTCACGATGACGGTCCCGCCTTCCTCCATAACCTTCTCTGCGTCCATGATCCCTGTCTCTTCCAAAACGTCTCATACTTTTAACCTTTTTCGCCTCCCCCTTCTCGGCTCCTTGGCTGCCTATATCCTTTGTGTCGTTCTAACCGCCGCTGTTCTCCTCCCACCTTCTTCCCTCTCAAACTCGGCTCTTACTGGCGTTACTTCCGGGGGGGGGGGTGTTTCCTGTTTAAAACCTCCTTCCTCCCATGTGACCTCGATTGTTCCTTGTATGTTAATGACTCTCAACAACACATCTCCAGGCTCCACCTCTGCTCTGAGCTTTGATTCCATTTATGATATGAACAACAGAATGCATTCATTATAGGCTTCTCAAACTTGTACAGTCCAGAATGTAAACTCGTTATTTCCTGTGCACTAAACAGTTTATGTATTCTTTCAGTCAACTATGCTTGTACTCTCGGAATCTTTTTTTGGGAGTGCCCCCATTATCATGATTTCTTCATTAATTCAACAAATAATTTATTAAGTGCATACTGTGGGGAGGGCACTGGACAAGTTTCTGAATATAGAGTGGTGAACAAAATAGATATGATCCATAGTTCATGAAACTCACAGTGTAATATGAATGCTAGACAATAAACAATGAATTACAGAGGAGTTCCAAGTAACTCGTCCATTTTTTCCTATTCTTTAAAGTAACCTCTCTGTTCCTCTCCTCTCTTTGTTTCTCTCCTCTGTACACAAATTTTTATTTTGATTACTTTATTCTCATTTTTCAAAAATTCCCCTAATCTTTAAAGACCTACCTTGGTCTGGTCTCAGTTTACCTTTCCATACTTTTCTTCCATTATTCACCAACATTGGCAATGTTAACTACTACTGTTTATCAAAAATGACTGCTTTTATTGCTTTATAGGTGATTACTTGATCGAAAGTTTAGAATGTGTCTGGTGTTTATTTATGATTTTACTCGATCTTCCCAACCTCTGGAGAGATAAATATTATTATCCAAATTTTAAAGAATTTAAACAGAAGTTCAAAGGGGCTAAGTTGGCCATGATGACACAGCTAATGGAGCTGAGATTACAACCATCAACTTTCTTTGTTCTTAGACACACTACTACTCAAGCATATGTTTATACTATGCTTATTTTGGAATGTTTGTTCCCTCCATTTACACCAGCCCTTTAGGGACCAGAGTAGGTGAAGTCTCTTCCGTGAAGCATTCCCACATTTCATTATCCCAGAACCCCAACGGATATGAGCTGTCCTGTGTCTATGAGGAGTGGCTATTGCTGTCAGTAGTGCCAGGGACTACAAAAGTGTTGAGTATGGAAAAGGGACAGCTGGACGGTGGGCTCAGGCTGCGGCGTGGCACCGAACGGGCTGTGAGTGCAGGCCTCAGCATGTGGCGTAGATTGGAGTCGCTGCCACGCCTCAACCTACCCCAGCCGGTGCAGAGCAGAAGCTTGCTCCTTCAGCGCTCGGTCCCAAAGCGGCTGAGTCCGGAAGCGGACGTAGAGGTCCTTTGCAGACTCCAGTGGTGCAATTCCCTCCTCGCCTAGGGCCACTACTGGCATCCTCCCTTGTACTGCCTTTGCCTTTGGAGGCGGCCGCTAGGTCATTCTCGTCTCCAAACCAGCTACCAAACTGGTCCTCGGAAAACTCAGGTATTATCAGAACCTTCTTTGCTTAGAGTCCTTCCGTGGTTTCCCTTTAGCTTAGTTCTGTGTTCCTCTCCTGGCCAGTCAGGACCTGCGCACGCAGCCTGCAGTTCAATCTCGTCCATCAGCTCAGTTCCTGTGCTGCACAGGGCGCTGTGCCAGGTGCTCATGGGGCAGAAATCAGAGGTCAAGAAGTTACCTGATTAAAATGTGATAGATGACACATAAGGGACCCAAGTGGAGGGTGGGCCAAGTGCTCACAGACTCTGACTCTCAGAATATTTCAGCGTCGAGCACGACAGGCACATGCATATGTGCAAGGGAAAGAAGAAGATGCTTTGATGTAATTAAACTATAATTTAAAATATGTAATTTAAAACTTTTGGTCACTTCATTCTGGAAGTGAGGATTATTTGTGGACACATCTCCAGGCAGTCAGTTATTCACGTGTCCAAAAAGAGCTCTGGACAGACCCAAACTCTTTTCATCTTTTATACTTTACTTTTCAGTCTCTGAAAAAGCAGTAGGGCTCTTGACATTTTTTACAAGTTTTCAAATGTTTTTCAAGACAATTTCTGTAATTAGCTTTGAACTCTCAACAGGGACTCTGCCACTTTCCCTCTGTGTTTAATCACATGTTCACCAGTGTGTGTGAGTGCAGTAGGTGTCATTCTGCACACTCCCATTCCAGGTAAAGGGAAAAAAAAGGAACAGCTGAGCTAGATATGGAGGAGAATCTCAGAGTTTGCACTGAATGATTGTACAAAATGTTGTTTACTTTTATAGATGTGATATTAGGGTGGGAGGCCAAGTAAAGTGATAATATAGAAAAGATGTTGGAATCCAATTGGTCAGAGCAGTGAATCTGAACCTTAAGAAAACTATGTTTGGGCCCTGGCTGGTGTAGCTCAGTGGATTGAGCGCGGGCTGGGAACCAGACAGTCCCGGTTCGATTCCCGGTCAGGGCACATGCCTGGGTTGCGGGCCAAGTCCCTTGTGAGGGCCGTGTGGGAGGCAACCATACATTGCTGTTTCTCTCCTTCTCTGTCTCCCTCCCTTCTCCTCTCTCTAAAAATAAATAAATAAAATCTTTAAGAAAACTATGTTTGGGGAGAACAAGTGGGAATCAGGTGAATAAGACACAGAATTACTTTTCACTAGAAAATTGCACATGAGCAAAAAATGGAAAGTGTGACTACTGAGGACGTGAAAGGGCTTTTCTTAGAACACAGAATGGCATATTGGTTAAGCACATTGTTGTTGGCATCAGTTTGAGTTTAAATTCTTGCAGTGCCACTGAGTAGCTCTGTTACCTTGGCCAAATCACCTAAAAATGCTATGCCTCAGTCTATCAATTTGTAAAATGGAAATGAGAATATTACTACATATTTATTTATTTAAAAAAAGATTTTATTTATTTATTCTTAGAGAGAAGGGGAGGGAAGGAGAAAGAGAGGGAGAGAAACATCAATGTGTGTTTGCCTCTCATGCGTCCCCTGTTGGGGACCTGGCCCACAACCCAGGCATGTACCCTGACTGGGAATCGAACCAGTGACCTTTCAGTTCACAGGCTGGCACTCAATCCACTGAGCCACGCCAGCCAGGGAAGATAGTGCTTTCAAAAATAGGTTTAATCTGATATAATTCCCATACCATTCAATTCACCCATTTAAGGTATACAATTCAATGGTTTTTACTGTATTTACAGGGTTATGCAAGCATCACCACAAAATTGGGGAGGTATTGCCCTGAAGGTAAAACCTTTTCCATTAACAGTCAGTTCCTACTTCTCTTTCACTCCAGCTCCTAGCACCACAGATCTATTTCCTACTTCTACACATTAGCCTATTCAGGACATTTCATATAAATGGAATCAAACAATTATGTGGTCCTTTGTTTTTCAGCATAATTGTTTCAAAGTTTATCTATGTTGTAGCATGTATCAATGCTCCATTCCTTTTAATTGCAAAATAAACTTTCCATTGCATAGCTATAACACATTTTACTTATCGATTCATCCATTGAAGAACTTTTGAGTAATTTTTCCATTTTGGGGGGTGATGTTATGAATAATGGTTCTATAAACATTTGTGTACAAGTTTGTGTGTGGACATATGTTTTCAGTTCTCTGGGGTAGATCTCTGGGAGTGGAATTGATGGGTCATCTGGTAATGTGTTAAAAACAAAACAACAAAATTCTGCTGAGTAAAGTTTGTAGACCTTACTGGCTTTACTCAATGATTCATGAATTGGGCAGCATCGAATCTAGAAGATTTAAAGGAACTCTGAGGAGCTGTACAAAATAACAGACTTTTATACACAGAAGGGAGTGGGAACAAGGCAGTTATAGTAGGTAAAAAAAAGAAAAGTGGGTTGCTCATTACAAGGCTACTTTCCTTTAGGGGATGGCAGGGTTCTTCAGCGCATTATGTAACTAGTGCTGATCAGGAGATTCCTCATTGGCAGTTATCTCCTGTTTTAAGATTCCATTTCTGGGAGAGCTGAAACTGTAATTGTCTTAGTTTGCTAACATGGGGCTTAGCTTAAGTGACTCCATTTTGGCCCTGTTTTCTTGTTTTTAACATATGTTTAATGTTCTAAGGTACTGCTGAACTGTTTTCCACAGTAGCTGCACCATTTTACATTCCTACCAGCAATGCATGAGAGCTCCAATTTTTTCACATCCTCACCAATACTTGTTGTCTATCTTTTTGATTATAGCCATTCTAGTGGGTATGAAGTGGTATCTTAGTGTAATTTTCATTTGTATGACTTTGAAGCATAATGATGTTGAACATTTATTCTTGAGCTTATTGGCCACTTGTATATCTTCTTTGGAGAAATGTCTATTCAGATTGTCTGTTTTTAAAATTGGATTGTCTTTTTATTATTGAGTTTTAAGTATTCTTTTTAAAAAAAACTTTTTTTTATTTTTAGAGAGGGGAAGGGAGGGAGGAAGAGAGGGAGAAAAATATCAATATGTAGTTGCTTCTCATACGCCCCCTACTGGGAACTTGGCCTGCAACCCAGGCATGTGCCCTAGGCTGGGAATCGAACTGCTGACCCTTAGGTTCCCAGGCCAGCACTCAATCCACTGAACCACACCAGCCAGAGCAGTTTCAAGCATTTTTTATATATTCTAGATACATGTCTCAGATCAGATATATCATTTGTAAATATTTTGCTTCATTTTGTGGATTGTCTTTTCACTACTGTGGAACTCTGGAGCTCTGGAGGGAAGTATGGAAATAGGTGAGTAGGTCAAGTTACAACACTGCAAAGCTTGCTCTCATTATAGATGTCCCGCATTCTCCTTGAATAAATTCTCCTCAGATTTTTGCAAGTGTTTGTTTAATTTCTACAGTTCTGAAAAGTTAATTTTTACAATTTTTGCCAATATTTTCATTGCTTTAATAGAAGGTGAAATTACAGAGGTCCTCAATCTGTCATTCTAGAAATCCTGCCTGTATAACACTTTTGTATATCTTTTAAAAAACATTATTATAGCCCTGGCTGGTGTAGCTCAGTGGATTGAGCGCGGGCTGGGAACCAAGGGGTCCTGGTTCGATTCCCAGTCGGGGCACATGCCTGGGTTGCAGGCCAGGTCCCCAATGAGGGCCATGTGAGGAGCAACCATACATTGCTGTTTCTCTCCCTCTCTGTCTCCCTCCCTTCCCCTCTCTCTAAAAATAAATAAATAAAATCTTTAAAAAAACAACATTATTATAGTCGACCTTTTATTATTTATATATTTATACTCATCACTAGATTTTAAGTTCCTGTGGCTAACATTATGTGTTTTCATTATTTTAAACACTTAACTTATACTATTGGCTCTGAGTAAAAATCTTACACAAAGTAGGTGGTTAAAAGCAAATGACCAAATGAAATTTTCTCTTCCGTTTAGCTTGCCTTTATCTCCTTTCTGAATCCATTCTGAAGGAAGTGAAGGTGTGAACTAATTTCTTATAAAGGGATCTTTTTCTTCCTGTCCTGATAGAAGTGAGAGAATAATCCATTTTCACCTCATTACTTTTCAATTGCCTTCTCTATAGGTCATTCACAAGTCTTACCTTCAACTCTACTGGAATATTCATTTTCTTCAGGTAATTATTTTCAGAAGCAACATGTACAATAAGGCTTTTATATTGGTTGACCTCTCAGGTTTTGGGAAGTTCCACTAAAAATGGCTCACCTAGTCTGCAAATGTCTTAGAAAAATGTGAACTATCATTGTCAAGACATCGTAATGTAAGGTTAAGACAGGGACATTCATTTAATTCACAAGATGAGAAACTAAATTGGAAACCAGAAAAGACACTGGCATTTGTGCTGCTTGTCACATACCAAACCCAATAAGTAGAGACAAGGATTGAATCTTTATGGGAGCTTTATTCAGATGGCCGGCAATTTGAGAAGATGGCAGGTTCACATCCTAATGGACCATCTTACATTTCCTTCCAAGCCAGTCATTTTATAACAGAGAACAAAGTGTGGTGAGGGATTTTGAAATTCAGGGAAAATTAGATAAAGAAAACTGCAGCATTCTCGCCCTGGGCAGTTAGCTGTTCCCAGGGGTGGGTGGTCGTCCGTCTCTCCCTGGAACACAGTGGTCTGGATGTGTCCACTTGTTCTCCAGGCAGTAATCTTTAGCTGTGCCCCAGAAGGTCAGCTCTCTCTCCCAGGAGTGGTGGGTGGGTAGCTGCAGTTCCTGAAACAATAGGTTTAACATATGCATTACCTACTAGGCTTATTAACTATTTACCTTAAACTAAAATTTTCCAACTCTTGAGTCCCCTATCAAAATCTGCAGATTTTCTTATCTTACTTGGCTCTATCTGAAAAATCTTCTTCTCACTAAACAAGTATTTCTTTTTTTAAAAAAGATTTTATTTATTTATTTTTAGATAGAAGGGAAGGGAGGAAGAAGGAGAGGGAGAGAAACATCAATATGTGGTTGCCTCTCATGTGGCCCCCATTGGGGACCTGGCCTGCAACCCAGGCATGTGCCCTAACTGGCAACCCTTTGGTTCGCAGCCCACGCTCAATCCACTGAGCCACACCAGTCAGGGCACTAAACAACTATTTCTTTATTACTTTCTCCATCCCACCTAGTTCCAAACTTCTTCCTACGCCCATGAACTCTGTAAAAATAATCAAAACAAAGTGTTCCCCACTGCTCCCAAAAGAAAATGTTAGGGGTTCAATGTAGTCAAATCAATTTTTATCTATTCTTTTTACCTTTAAGTATGTTTTCCTGATATTAACATAGATCTACAAAAATATTTGTTAGTAGTTGCCTGACACAACTTTTTCCCATTATTTTACTTTGAACCTTTTGAGTTCTTACGTTGAGGTGTGTCTTTTGTATATTGCATAGAGCTGAATTATTTTGGCCTATTAATCTGTCTTTATTTAAATGATACATAATTTACCTATAGCAATGTTCATAAAGTTTAAGTGTACAACTTAATGGATTTTACAAAATTAAACATTCGTATAACCGCTAATTACATCAAAACAGAAAATATTTTCAGTGCCCCAGAAGGCTCCTTCCTGTCCCCTCCCAGTCAGTACTCCCCAATGATAAACACTGTAACAACTTTTATGACCATAAATAGTTTTTGTCAGTTAACTTCAAACTGGAAAGTGACAGCAATGTCAATCAGTGGGAGAATGCACACAAGAAAAACTGATCTCAGAGGAAAAAATGTCAATATTTCACCCTTAAGCATGATGCTATCTTTTAAAAAATACCCTTTATTAGATTTAAAAAGTTCCTTTCTATTTCTAGTTTGCTATGTATGTTTTCTTTTTTTAAAATCATGCTCCAGGAATGAAGTTGAGCCCTGTTCTGTCCAAATGCTGCCAGGTCTGACAGCAGCAGCTGCAGCAGCTATTGCCGAAGCAATGAAGGTGAAAAAAATCAAGTTAGAAGCTATGAGCAACTATCATGTCAGTAATAACCAACATGGAGCAGATTCTGAAAATGGGGACCTGAATTCAAGTGTTGCAAGCTTGAAAGCACCTAATAGCAAGTGGATTGGAAGTGAAGTACCTCCTGCTCACAGATATGGATCTTCTCAGTCACATGCTGTACCAGCTGTCATCCCAGCCATACTGCTGTGATTTAATTAGTCTGTTTATGTCCTTTCTAATAATATTTCCGTCTCTATGAAAGGGCAAATGCAACAGGGACTTTTTTGCTTTCTGGTTCTGCGGACTGAAGAATGTGGCCTACATCTGATAATAGGTGGGGACACGGATCGAATCACCATTGCTGTCACTTCAAGCTGTTGATAAATTGTTCAGCCAAGAAGTGTACTTACTTCCTTGGGGTCTTTTGTGGCCTGGGAGTAATAATCTGCATAGGGACACAGGAGAGAGGATGCATGTGTGTGTTGTGCACCCAGTCATCTACGTATATGCGGGTGTTATAAAGTTAAAACAATTTAAAAGAATGTGTGAAGTGTGGATTTTTATCAATGCTGTGCATGTCATTATGGCACATACTTAAGCTTTTCATCAATTGAATTCATACAACATTGCAGCACTTCAGGAATTCTCAGAAAAGGTTTTCATTTTCTAAATGAAACATTTAAAAAACAGGTTATTCATCTGGAATTGAATGTGTGCAACTGCACAGATCGTCTTTGGGAAACACCTCTGTTTTAGAGAAGATAATTCATTTCAGAGTATCCAGGGAAAGAAGACTTCACCATATTCAGAAAACATTTAATAATTATATTTTTACTTAAACTTTTTCCAGAACATACATTTAACTTAAAAGTTAAAAAATCTAACTATATCACACAACACAATTATATAAAAATCATAGATAAGTAAACAAATATAAATGTGATAGGACTTTATTAATTACAAGATGGTGATAAATAGCTTATACTCAGGCACTAAGCCATTTGAGTGATTCAAGTCTACTTAAAAACCCAAAAGCCTTGTGAACACTCTGGATTTTGCCTTAGGATTCTCAGACCCTCTAATGCTTCATGAGACATCAATATAACCGAGATGAGAAGAAGAAAAAAGAGTTCTGAAACCTGTTTAAATTTGTTTTAATTTCATTCATGTTTGTTTTAGAAAAATAAAAGTCTTATTGTTACAGAACAGATAGGGAGGGGGCTGAATGATATGAAAAAAAAAAAACCTTTTTCCCCCCGGGGGTTCTTCCCCCTTACCAGGTTTGCTTTGCCTGCTGCCAGAGGAAAGACGTAAAAGGAAAGGAATTATTATTTATTTGGAAGTTTTACAGACTAAAGTTCTTTAGAATATGCATAAACACAGTCCTTCCCTCTCCCTCTGCCCTGTCTGGGGTACCATATCTCAAGCAGGCTCCCGGCACCATCCACGTGGCAAAAAGGAGCACTTCCAAAGCCACAGAGGTCCTGACTCTCACCCAAGCTGCGTGGTCCCAACAAGACACCCAAGCCGTGTGGTCCCAAAAAGAGACACCAAATGGCTGCCCCTCCTGGATTTAAATCCCAGAGCCAATCTTCTCTGGAGCCTCATTTCCAGCTCCTCCCACAATTGGCCACAGCTGCCAGCATTCAGGGCAGGTGTGGCCCTGTGGTGTGGAGCCAATTATCTCCAGGCTCTTCTGGACCCCATTACAAATCCTTCTTTGGGGCCCCCCTCTTGGCTGCACCTTGTTACATTATCATTGAGAAATAATATGTTAACTAGTACTATGTATCTTCATCTTTTATGGAAATAGATTGCTTTTTCTTTATCATTTTATCTAAGTTCTGAAGTGTCCTGCAAGGTCTTCGGATCCATCTTCTTCCCAGTTTATCCTGCTGTTGCTTGTATTTTTCTGTTCTTCTTTCATCCTTTAACTTGGATAACACCACAAAATTTTTGGAATAGAACTTGTTAAAAGTCTGTCACACTGTGTCCAAATGACTTCCTGTAGCAACCTAAATGCCAGCCTTCTAGGGCTGCCAGCTTTAATGCACACACACATGTATTTGGTTTCTTCTTATTCTTCTGTATACCTACCACTCTCCAAAACTGTGCCTACATAGAGAGCAAAGGTCATAGTCTAGAATCTTTAAAAAGAAATATATCAAACTAAGCATCAAGTTATTAAATTTATTCATTACAATTAGTAAATGATGATACTTTTCAATTTTTAAATTTTCTCTTTTTGATAATTATGACCTCAGCAATTAAACAGCTAGACATCACACACACACACACACACACACACACACACACGTTACTCTTGTATCTCTATATTGCATCTTCCAAGAAACTCTCATTACAAGTCTAAACTGAATTTACTAAATATATTTATTTTCTTATTTCTATTATTTTGGAGAAATGTAGAAATACTTATTTTGCTATCTTTCTACTTCACTGTTTCTCTACATTTTCTATACTGTGGAACCTAAATGTTGATGAATAAGTGATTTTGACGTGAACCATTTCAATGCTTTGAAAAAACTCATCACACAGCATGTGATGGTATTTTTTATTAATTGGATAAATGAATTGTGAGATGTGTGAGTGTATGATGATGTACTCATTTAGTTGTTGCATTTTGCTTTACTAATCTCTGTCATATTGGATTTATAAATGGAATGAAGTGACCTTTGAAACTGTGATGGAAATGAAGAGATAAACACACCTTGAAAGGACAAACCCATTAATATCAATGTATTTGTTATACATACATGAGGAATTTTAATCCTTTGCTCTCTACAGTAAATGCTTGATTTATTTCTTGACTAAAGAGCACACATTTTGATAGTTACAGATTCTAATCTTATTTCTGTCTAAAAATATATAATTGTATGTGAAATCATTGTTTATAACACACAATTAGATGCTTTTAGCGCATGAAAAATTGGTACTACCTTTAAAAGTTTTGATAATACCCCCTTTTAATAATGAAACAGCTACGTTTCACTTATTCAAACATACATGCATATAAGTATTCATCTACATTCATATGTATTTTAAATATTATAGTCTTGATTTTATAATCTTGATTTTAGCAAATTCTTGGATAGGTCTTTCTCTGTAAATTTAGACTCATACCTGACCTCTGCCATTGTCTATAGAATACTTGTTAAAAGTCCCAATTCAGGAATCATAAATAAAACATTTATTATTTTAACTTGTTGACCTGTAATTTAAAAAACAACTTTCAAAATCAATAAATATACTTGAGCATGCTTTAAATATAAAATCATGAACAGGTGTTAAATTTTATTAAATGCCCTTTCTGCATCTATTGGCAGTTTTCTCCTTTATTCAGCTAATAAATTACATTGGTTGACTTTCAAATATTTTAACCAAGATTCCATTACTGGGATAAACCTCTCTTAGTCATGATTTATTTTATAGATTTCTGGATTCATTTTGTTAATCTTGTTTAGGATTTTTGCATCTATGTTTATGACATTAATTGGTCTGTACTTTTCCTGTTGTGTTATATCCTTGTTAGGTTTTGGTATCAGGGTTCTGCTGGCCTCATTAACTATAACTAAGTTGACTTTCTTTTTTAGCGTTTCATTTTATAGAAGGAAACCCTTTTTACTTTTAACTTTTCTGTATCCTATTATTTAATCTCATTGTTTTTTTTGTAAAGATTTTATTTACTTATTTTCAGAGAGAAGAAAAGGGAGAGAGAAAGACAGGGACAGAAACCTTGATCGGTTGCCTGTTGCATGCCCCCAACCGGGGCTGGCCCACGACCCAGACATGTGCCCGGACCAGGAACTGAACCGGTGACCTTTCCTTCCATAGGCTGGTGCTCAATCCACTGAGCCACACCAGCCAAGACTAATCTAAATTTCTTTTAAACAACATGTAGTTGCATTTTGTTTTCTTTTTTTTTTTCCAAAACAAATTTAAACTTTAGTTTTAGAGAGAGGGGAAGGGAGGGAGAAACAAAGGGAGGGAAACATTGATATGAGAGAGAAACATCAATCAGTTGCCTCTCCTATGTGCTCTGACCAGGGACTGAACCTGCAACCTGGGCATGTGCCTCTACTGGAATCAAACTGGTAACCTTTCCCTTTGTGGGATAACACCTAGCCAACTGAGGCACACTGGTCAAGGTGCATTTTGTTTTCTATAAAAGAAAAAGCAGTTTGATAATTGTATTTTAATTGAGGTTTTTAGTCCATTTACATTTATAGTAGTTATCAAATATAGTTGGGCTTATTCTTTATTTGTCCTATCTATTCTTTGTTTATTTTTCCTTTTCTTGCCTTCTTTTCATTATTCAAGTATTTTTATTACACCATTTTATCACCCACTATTTTCCAGTGATACATTCTTTCATACTTTTTGTAAAAAAAAGTAAATATTTTCAAATAAAAGCTGATTTTTTTGCCAGAAGATTCACAGTACAGAAATATGAAAAGGGGATACTTTAGGCTGAAGGAAAATGCATGATAGCATAATAGGTTACCCTAGAGATTATAATATGTACCCTTGACTTCTTCTAATCAACCTTAGATTAGTATTTTTACCACTTTCTAAACATGTAAGCACCACATAGCAGTGCTATTTTATTTACTGACCTCGTATCTTAACCTTCGTGTGATTGTTGTTAAATATTTTATTTCTATGTATGCTTAAAACCCTATGGAAGTTAATTTTTATGTTATATATATTACCATGATAAAAACACTACAGGATATTATCATTGTTTTAAAGAGTTAGTATTCTTTGTTCTCTTCTGTAGTTTTATACTTCCATCTGTGATCATTTTCCTTGTGTTATTTAATTTCTACATATTTGTGAATTTTCCAGTTTTCTTTCTGTTATTTATTTTTAGATTTATCATATTATGGTTAATGTTACAAAATAAGTTTTTAAATATTTTGTATCCTTTTAACATAGTTTTATAGTTATTTTTATAGTTTTGCCTTTTAAATTTTATACCCGAATTAAAGGTGATTTATACACTACCATTACAGTATTATAGGAATCTTTATTTGTCTATGTATTGGATATTTACTTTTACCAAAGGGCTTTGTATTGTTATATGCTTTCATGCCTGGTAAGCTAAGTCTCCAAGGGGTGGATAAACCCTGATTTGTAGTATTTGCTGATTTACGTGTTGTACATACTCCCACCATGGACAATAACAAGTAATGTCGTAGAATGTGAAGTTGGGAAGAGATGTGCACAATCACCTTTAATGAGCTGGTGTGAGTTGGCTCCAATATACCACTTGTTTCTTAGAGTTTCACCTGCACATGTGTAGTTTAGGAATCTCCCAATGATTTTGGGGGAAATCATATGTAGATTTTGGGACTAATTTGTCTGTGATTCTCTTCTTTTTCTAATTTTGCCCCTAAACTTTCAGTCACTGTGGTAGCCCTGAACTGTACTTCTGTCTCTTCATCCCAGAAATTCTGACACTTTCTGCTTGGGGTTTGTTCCCCATTTCTATAAATTGGAAAAATGTCCTCTGAGAAACGCCTGCATGGATGTGAACTTCACCTCATGAGCATGCCATTTTTCAAGAAAGTAGCAGATAAAGTCCTGCCTGTGTTGGTTGCTTATTAATATCTCCAAGCACTTCATATACCTATATATAATTTTTATAATTGTTTCCAGTGGAAGAGTTAGTCTGCTTAAAGCTACTCTCTTACAACTGGAATTGGAAGGGTTTTTTTTTCTATCTAGCTGTTGACTTTAACTGAAGATGTTCGTCTATTATATTTATTGTGGTAGATGATATATTTGGATGTTTCTACATTCTAACATTTTGAGTTTTTTCATTGTCCTACTTCTCTTGTTTCTCTCTGCCTATCTCATTTCTTGCTTCCATTTGGATTAATACGGTAAAATACGTGCCTGTTTATCTCAATTACTTTTTCCTTTCTTATCTGAAAGTTATATGCTATGTATCTATTCCTTTAGTGGTTAACCTAGAAATGTTAAGATGCATATTAAATAAAGTTTTAAAAGTAAATCAATGTATTTGTCATCCTCCCAAACAATATAGGGACTATAGAACACTATAACTTTGATCACTCTGTTTTGAGTAATATGGTCACTGCCCTACAAGTCCACTCGGAGTAGCTGTGACAATGGGGAAGGTAATTCCTACCAGTGCACCGAACCTCTGGTGAAGTAACTGGTGTCAACTTGGTGTGGAAGGAGAAATGGCCTGAGATATGTATATGCTGGATGGGGACTTGGGAAAAAACATAACTGGACAATTTATGACACAAGATCTAGGGAAAAGATATGTAGATGGATATCTTGGATTGGGCACAGAGTGTGAAGATAATTATGTCCTACATAAATGCTCACCAGAGAGTACCTAGTCCTGAGGAGGTTCTCAGTGATCATGTGAGAAAGGTGACCCAGCTTGTGGATGTCTCTCCTTAGACACCCCAGTGCTTACACAATCGACCTATGTGCAATAGAAAGGACATGTGAACAGGGATAGAGATTCAGCATTCACTGGGCAGCATACTGCTCATTAAGGTTGATTATGGCTACGGCTCCTGCTGGGTATCCATGCTGCCAACAGCATAAGCCAGTATTAAACTCCTGAAAAGGCACCATTACCATGGAGGACCTGCTGGCTACCTGGAGGCATGTTGATTACATCAGATTTTTACCATTATGAGAGGGGCAATACTTTGTCCTCACAGGAATAGACACATATCCTGGTATAGATTTGCTTTTCCTGTTCACAGGGCTTCTGCCCAGTCACCATTATAGATTCAGAGAATGATTTATTTGTGCCAGAAACAGCACACTATAGTGATTAATTTTATATGTCAACTTGGCTAGGCCCAGATATTTGGTCAAACATTATTGTATATATTTCTGTGAAAGTGTTTTTTGAATGAGATTCACATGTAAATTGGTGGACTTTGAGTAAAGAAGATTGCTTTCCATAACATGACTGGTCCTCACCTAATCAGTGGAAGGGCTGAGTAGAAAAAGACTGACCTGCCCCAAGCAGAAAAGAACAGATGGCCTTTGGACTTAGACTACAACTGTAGCTGGAATCTCCAGCCTGCCAGTCTACCCTGATGATTTTGGGCTTGTAAGAATTTCTTAAAATCACACACACTCTCTCTCTCTTCTCCACCACCCTGTCTCCCTGGGTGTACTCACACACACACACACAAAGAGGCTATTGGTTCTGTTTCCCTGGAGAACCCTGACTAATACATTTACACAACATTGCCTCTGACCAGAAATCCATTTTTACTACAAAGGAATTAAGTAACAGAGTGAGCTCACACCTGTGGAATTCACTGGTCTTACCATGTGCTCCATTAGCCAGAAACACCTGTCTTGATAGAATGTATAGTGGTAAGCTGAAGCCTCAGTTATGGCAGCATTTGGGAGACGACACCTTATTAGATTTGAGTACTGTTCTATAGGACAGTTTATGCTTAAAACTAGCAGTCATTTCCAGAATGTATAAGTATAGGGACCAAGGAGTGGACTTGTTTCTTATTATAATATCTAATAACTAATGTTCTCTTCCTATGTCTCCAAGCTTAGATTTGGTGTGTTTAGATATGCTAGTGACTTGAGGGAGGAACGCTTGCTCCAGGGTAAATGTTCATGTTTCCAGTGAATTGGGAGCTGAGACATCACCTGGTCATTTTGGACACACCTGCATTGGCTAGAGTTGCTGATCCAAGTTACCAGGGTGGGTGGGAGAGATAGAATTGGGTTGCTAATATACAATGGGAGAAAGGAGGACTATTTTTGGAACCCAGGTGATTTATTGAATTGTTACTATTCTCCTTTGTCCAATTTATACTGGTCAAATGGAAACTGAGCCAACCCAATAATATAGATAAGACCACAGATAACTCATATCTTTTAAATATAAAGAGTTTGTTTTCCCCCTACAAGTTTAAGAACCTTATCTAGCCTGGATGCCAGCAGAGGGTAAGTGGAATATGGAATGGGTGGTGGAAGAAGAGTTTTATTACCTAAACAAAAACAGAGATTGTAACAGCTGTATTTTATGTTACCATTTTAAATCCTGTTTTCATTCCCACTACCTTATATGAAAAGCACTACTGATGACTATTATTGTAAGTTCAAGTAGAAATATGACTGAATTGATATCACTCTGTGATCGCACAGTAGCTTATAGGATTAAGTATGATCTTGTGCTCGTGAAACAAAGTCTTCACCTAGATGAAGGACAAGAGTGAACACTGAGGAACATAAGGGGTGGACTGTGTTAGATATCTTTCATGTGCTCCTACAGATCCATCCCTTTACTTTTTTTCCACCCTGCTTGCATCCTAGGGAGGCTATCCTTTATAGATTCCATCAACTGGCTCCCTTGTCCTTTAGTTAGTTTCTAGCTAGGTTTGTCCATTGGAAGCTCATGGCAGGGTATCATAAAGAGATAGGAGAGTGAGGTTAAGCTATTTATTACCCTCAGTTCCTTCTTCATAGGGTCATCTAGAGCTGGTTGTGTCCATCTACCAAAGGTCACAATTCTTTTCAGAGTTGTCCTTTTACAGGAATCATTTTGGGTTCTCTAATCACATTTCTTCCAGCCTCAGGATTTTAACAACTCCAGCATATGGTGCTCCCCCTTGTGGTTTTGTTATACCCTGCCTACACCTTTTAAAACAATTCCTTTACTAAACCCTCCTTGAATTTTCCTATTTTGAGTGTCCATCTGTTTCCTATTGGGACCCTAATATGCCCCTTCCCTTTGTTTCTTCCCTCTCTGTCTTTTCCCTCCCCTCCTCCAGTTTCCTTAATTGTAAGTATTTCCTAACAGTTCAACTATGACTGCTAAGCAGATGACACCCTGTTATTCAGGCCTAAATCTCAAAATCGTATTTGACTCACAAATCTTTCCATTTCTATCTCCACTGCCATCAAATCAGTTGCTGTTAATCTCCATTCTACTGCTTGAATGTTTCTTTCATCCACCCTCTCCTCTCTAGTCTCATGGCATGGTGGTGAAAGGCATGGGCGCTGGCCTCAGGGAGACCTGCATTTGAATTCTATATCTGCCACTTACTTGATAAGTTCATTCTCTTACTCAATAAATAGTTAGTGAGCATCAACTTTGTGCCGGGTACTCTAGGCCCTGAGGATTCAGCAATGAACAAGACTACAGTCCAGCAGGGGTGACAGATTATTATAAATACATGAACAAAACAATAAATAAGATAATTTCAGATTGTGCCCTGAGGAAAACAAAACAAGATAATGAGAAATAAGTGCCATGGGATGAGGACATTTTAGAAAGGGTCACAAGGGGAGTGTGGCTAGCGAAGAAAAGTGGGTCCTGGACCAAATCCTGGGGGAAGCCAAGATTTAGAGTTTGGAAAAAATACAGTAATTCCTCTAACATAGGTTCTTGGAAACTGCGAGTTTAAGTGAAATGACATAATGAAACCAATTTTACTCTAGGATGATGGATATAAACAAGAGTTAAGTTCCCAAGCATATTTCTGGTCACAAAGATATCACCAAAATTCTACATAATGACCCCAAACACTTCTAACATTAAACATTAAAATAGCCCTGGCTGGTGTAGCTCAGTGGATTGAGCGCGGGCTGGGAACCAAGCGGTCCCGGTTCGATTCCCAGTCAGGGCACATGCCTGGGTTGCGGGCCAGGTCCCCATGAGGGCTATGTGAGAAGCAACCATACATTGCTGTTTCTCTCCCTCTCTTTCTCCCTCTCTTCCCCTCTCTCTCAAAATAAAAAAAAATTAAAAAAAACATTAAAATAAACGTGAGCTACATGTATCTTTGAGAAAGATGAATAAAAACAAGTAAGAATATTTTCCAGTCTGCTGATTCCAGTTCGGGGTCACAGGTGGCAGGAGCCTATCTGGGTAACTCAGGGCACAAGGTGGGACCCAACTCCAAACAGGACACCCTTTCATCACCAAGCCACTCACACATATTCACACTCATTTAGACTAGGATACTAGTCCAGCCAGCATACCTAACATGCATGTCTTAGGGATATGGGAAGAAACCAGAGCACCTGGAGACAACCCACATGGACATGGGGCCAACATGTATACTCCACACAGACAGTGGCCCCAGCCAGGAGTCAATGTTTTTTTTCACATCCACGTTATAAAGAAATGACATTGAACAAAATGACATTATTCAAGTCGCTGCTGTAATAGCAAATGTGTTTATGGCTCTTACTAAGTGCCGGTACTGTCCTAAGTGCTTTGCATACAGTAATTTATTCAATCCTTGCTAGAACCCTAGGAGGTATCATTTTGATCTTTAACATCATTTTACTAATGAGGAAACTGAGGCACAGAGATATTAAGTAACTTGACCAAGGTCAAATAGAAAACAAATAGTAAAACTAGAGTTTGGACTTAGTCTTTTTAAAATTTTATATTTGGATCATGTTTTCTTTTTTGTTGTCATTGTTGTTGTCCCATTTCCCCCCCTTTATTCCCCTCCACCCTGCACACCCCCTCCCACCTGCATTTCCCTCCTTTAGTTCATGTCCATGGGTCATACATATACGTTCTTTGACTTCTTCATTTCCTATATTATTCTTTTTTTTTAAAGATTTTATTTTTATTTATTTTTAGAGAGAGGGGAAGGGAGGGAGAAAGAGAGGGAGAGACACAGCAATGTATGGTTGCCTCTCACATGGCCCTCACGGGGACCTGGCCTGCAACCCAGGCATGTGCCCTGACTGGGAATCGAACCGGGACAGCTTGGTTCCCAGCCCGCGCTCAATCCACTGCGCTACACCAGCCAGGGCCATTTCCTATATTATTCTTAATCTCCCCCTGTCTATTTTCTACCTACCATTTATGCTACTTATTCTCTGTCCCTTTTCCCCCTCTCTCCCCCTCCAACTCCCCCTCTGATAACCTTCCACGTGATCTCCATTTCTAGGATTCTGTTCCTGTTCCAGTTGTTTGCTTAGTTTCTTTTTGTTTTTGTTTTAGTTTCGGTTCTTAACAACTGTGTTTGTTGTCATTTTACTGTTCATATTTTTTAACTTCTTTTTCTTAGATAAGTTCCTTTTTTATTTTTTTATTTTTTAATTTTATTTTACTTTTGTTCAATTACAGTTATATGCATCCTCTCCCCTCCCCTTCTCCCTTCCCCTCCAGCCCCCC
>PVJI01017139.1:0-36415 GCA_004026765.1 Micronycteris hirsuta | reverse complement strand
GAATAATACTGGTATGAATACTGATGTACCATTAATGAATCAAACGGTAATCTATGTATAATGTTTTGAGTAAACGCCATAGTTTTTGCCAGAGCATCTACACCATTTTAGATTCCCATCCATCAGCAATACACAGAATTCAATTTTTTCACATCTACACCAGCACTTTTTTTTTCAAAATAGTCATTCCAGTGAGTGAAAAGTTATATCTTATTGTGATTTTATATGCGTTTTCCTGGAGATTAGTGATGTAGAGCACCTTTTTCAGGTCAGAGTGAGATAAAAGGGAGACTGAGAGGAGGAAAAAAATAACAACGCTTCTGTTCCCCATTCGATATGAATTAGATCAGAGTCTCATATAAAAGGGGTTCTCCACATTTCTGCAGAGAATGCGTCCTGTGGGGAGCAAAGGAAAGCAGTGTAAGGAGATAGCGGGTTCAGTACGTCTCCTAGAGAAGCATTAGCTGAGCACACAAGGATGTGGAGCCGAGCTCAGTGGGCATGGGGTCACTCAGTACAGGCTGGCAGAAGATCGCTATGCCAGATGGGTATGAGTTTGTGACTGAATGTGAAAACCTGGGAATAGCCAGAAGAAACAGTGGTGAAGCATAAGAAATGAGATTAAATCAATGCAGATGGAAGCATAGAAGACATTTCAGATTTCTCATTGAATTCATGGTTTATCATAGAAATGACTCTGCATGCATGCTGGGCAGCATTTACAGTACTATTTTTGAAGCAGGGCTAAAAGGCAGGGTACCAGGCGCGTGTGCCTAACATGCAATCGCCACATGGTTGACCTTAAGGAAATCATTTGGCCTTTTTGCATCTCAGTTTATTTTATGTACCATTGGGGGTATCTGTAAGAGGTGTTATAAAGCTACATAAAGATGGTAAGTGGGAAAAATCTCTGGAACAGTACAAACCATGTAAGATATGATCATGCTAAAGTTGACATCCAGAAGGAGACTTGACAAATTCCAGTGCAGTCTCCAGCAATGCCCTATTATTTGCTCCAGGAGGTTTAGAGGGCAATGTGTCTGCTGCAAATCTAGTGCCAATCAGAAGTTTACTAAGAATGATTTCCTGCTTTCTGAAGAGTATAGATAGTGTCTTTTTGTCAGGGAACAAAATCTAGAATTTATAGGCTGAGAGAAATAGAGATTTATATTTCTTCATGGGAATTGCTGTCTCCACTCCATGAGACGTGGAGGGTGAATGGACCAAGCAACATATTGCCAGATATATTTTAAAAGACTTCAAAAAATCCCACTGTTATTTATTTCAATGCTTTTAAGACCCCAAATGAGAAACAAATTAGAATTTGGTATTGGGCACGTCATATCATCACATCTCCAGTATGTATACAAATGAAAATGAGATAATCAGCGATATGTGGAAATAAAACCAACATTTCCAGAGGCAGCAAAAGGACACAAATGTCATGCAGTATTCAAAGCCGACAGGTCTCTGACCATTGATGACAGCAAAGGCAGACTGCTGCCTTGTACAGCACAAATAGACTCAATGTCACAATTTTTTTTCAGAACCAAAGAGAAGACAGATATTATTAGTATTAACAGGAAACTTAAATACATTGTAAAGCAAAATGTGCCAGGTTTATTTTACTTGACATGTTTTTTAAAGGCCCAGTTTCTTAGCCTTGATTGATAGTGGATTCTATTATTTACAAGGGTTGTTGATCCCGGGTTCTTATCAGAAAAAAAAAAAAATGCAGTGGTTAGAAATGTGAATTGTGAGTATTCTACATTGGTTTTACGTTGTTGCTCATTTGAAAAAATATATATGGTTTACATGATCTATTATTATGATCATCAACCAAAGAGTTACAATTTATCAGAAATATGGCATGCAATAGGGATTTAAAAATTTTAAATGCTTTTGTATAATCTGTGAGATTGTGTGATTTTCAGAAGATTTAACAGGAAGAATAGCTCTGTAGAGTAGGAAGGTGTCAAGAGACTCAGAGATTTGATTCAACAAATATGTTATTTACTCAATATGCACTGGACAGTATTCTTGGTGCTGAGTATATCAGTGAGCAGAATCTGAAGATTCCTGTCCTTGTGAATCTTAAATATACATAGGGGACAACAATTAAAAAAATGAGGAAAAAACAATGATATCAGAGTTTGGGAGGCCAAAAGTATGAAGTGCGGGGGGGTGTGGCTACTTTTAATACAGTGTTCAAAGTAGGTATCACAGGTACAGTGCTATTTCTGCAAATATCTAAAAGAGGTGGGGAAAATAGCCACATAAGTTTTCTAAGGAATAACCAGTAGAAAGGCCCTGAACTAGAATGTACTCAGTGTGTTCTAGAAACAGTAAAGGCTAGACTGGTAGAACAGTGTTAGTGAGAAGGAGCAGGAGAAGAGAAGATAGGGGCTGGGAGGAAGGTAAAGATTATGGAAAGGTTATAGGGCTTTAGAAGGTTTAGGTTGTATGCTAAGACATAAAGCTGTGGAAGGCTCTGGCAGATATCTGTCTTACATGTCAATGAAAATTACTTTGGCAGCTACATTAAGGAGAGACTACAGGGCAAGGAGAGGAGCAAGAAGACCAATAGAAGTCTTTTGAAAAATGAAATTCTAGGACTTCCAGTCAAGATGGTGGTATAGGCAGACATGGCTCAACCACATCAAAATTACAACTAAAATATAAAACAACCATCACTCAGAACCATCAGAAATTGAGTTGAATGGAAATGTGACAACTATGGAATTAAAGAAACCACATCCAGTGCAGACTGGTAGGAGCAGTGCAGACACAGAATGGGCTGGTCCTTCATTCATGTGTAGGGGATAAAAATTTGGGAGGGATACCTCAGGAGTGAGGAGTCCCAGCCCCACACCAGGACCCTCAGCCTAGAGTTCCAGTGACAAGAAGATAAGTCCCCACAACTTCTGGCTGCAAAAAACACTGGGAATTGAGTGGGTGGAAGAAACTGCTGGAACCCCAAGCAGTTCCCCTTAAAGAATCCACACATAGACTAACCTACACAGACTCATTCCCTCTGAGCTCCATTACGGGGATAACACCTTGAAAGGCACCAGTAGTATACAGGGAGAAACTGAAGTGTCTGGTATCAAGCTGAGCAGAAGCCATTGTACCTTTTCTAAACCCTCCCCTCACAGAACTGGCAAGTTGGTACCATATTTGAAACTCCATCAACATGGCTAATGCTGTTTGACTCACCTTGGAGATTCTCTGAGACTCAGCCTCAACCACCTTATGGGCCCACCGAAGCTGCTTTTGCATGTGAATGACTGGTATTGGCTCTTGCTTCACAACTTCCTAAATACTATCAAACAAATAACAACTGGCATCAGTGATTCCAAGGTCTGGTAGTAGCAGCAGCCAGCCTAGATTCACAGGTTGGTTTTGCCTGGGAATCTCCGAGTGCAGCAAAGTAGCAGCCATCTCAGATTGCTTTATAACTCAATAGGGTAGGCCCAGACCAAACACAGCTGGGTTCTGAACTTGGCCTTCATGACCTGGGAAACCCCAGGCCATCACACTCAGTGGATAGCTACAGACCACATCAGAGCACCACCACTCTGTTCCTGCACAGCTGATCCTCTCTGGAGAGTGGAGGTTGGTGGTAAGTAGTCACAGCCGGTCCTTGCAGGTGACTAGCCTGGGTAAGTCACTTCCACTGATCTGCCAACAGCAACCAAAGCTCAGCTATAAGAGGGGGATTTACTTAGCCCACATGAAGGGCACACCTCAAGTACCCAGCTTGGGTGGTAGGGGAGGCTGTGCCACTGAAACCTACAGGACACCAAATACATTAGGCCACACTACCAAGACATAGAGTCAAAGTAGCTCTACCTAATACACAGAAACAAACACAGGGAGGATGTCAAAATGAGGAGACAAAGAAACATGGCCCCAGTGAAAGCACAGGTCAAAACTGCAGGAAAAGAGCTAAATGAAATGAGGATAAGCAAATCAAATGCAGAGTTCAAAACACTGGTTATAAGGATGCTCAAGGAACTTAGAACATCAGCAGCATAAAAAAGATCCAATAAGAAATGAAGGACTCATTAATTGAAATAAAGAACAATTGGGAGTTCCAGCCAAGATGGAGGCATAGGTAGAAATGCTTCACTTCCTTGCACAAACAGATGAAGGATAACAACAAATTTATAAACAATAAGCAATCAGAACTGCCAGAAAATCAAACTGCATGGAACTCTGACAACCAAGGAGTAAAAGAAACATTCATCCAGACCAATATTATGGGTGGAGACAAGTGACTGAATGGAGCGTACACAAGAGAAGGCTGCAGACCATGCAGGTGAGCTGGGGATGGCTGAATAGGAAACTAAAGACTTAAAACTTCTAGGTGTAAAATACTGCAGGGGTTGTGATGGTGGGAGAAACTCCCAGTCTCACAGAAGAGTTTGTTGGAAAGTGGGTGGACCAAGTAAACAGCACTGTTCCCTCTCTTACCCTCCCACCATAGACAGCACTACAACACAACAAAGGGGGTTACCCCACCCTGGTGAGCACTTTAGGCTCCACCCCCTTACAACATAACAGGTGTGCCAAAACAAAGAAATATGGCCCAAATAAAAGAACAGATCAAAAATCCAGAAAAAGAGCTAAGCAACAAGGACATAGACAGCCTATCTGATGCAGATTTCAAAACACTGTTAATCAGGATGCTCACAGAAATCATTGAGGTGGGACACAAAATGAAGAAAGAAATGAAGCCACACAAAATGAAATAAAGCAAAATATACAGAGAACCAACAGTGAAGAGAAGGAAGGTAGGATTCAAATAAAAAGTTTGGAACAAAAGGAAGAAATAAACATCCAATCGGAATAGAAACAAGAATTCAAAAATATGAAGAGAGGTTTATGAACCTGTATGACAACATTAACTACTCCAACATCTGAATCATAGGGGTGCCAGAAGGAGAACAAGAGCAAGAAATTGAAAAGTTATTTGAACAAATAATGAAGGAAAATTTCCCCAATCTGGTGAAGGAAACAGACTTCCAAGAAGTCTAGGAAACCCAGAGAGTCCCAAAGAAGTTAGACCCAAGGAAGTACATACCAAGGTATGTCACAATTAAGTTACCCAAGATTAAAGATAAGGAGAGAATCTTAAAAGTAGCAAGTGAAAAGGAGAGAGTTACCTACAAAAGAGTGTCCATAAGACTATCAGCTGATTTCTCAAAAGAAAAGTTTTCTTTTGAGAAGGGAAAGAAGGGACTAAAAGAAGTATTCAAAGTCATGAAAGGCAAAGACGTACTTCCAATGTTACTCCATCCAGAAAAGCTATCATTTAGAATGGAAGGGCATATAAAGTGCTTCCCAGATAAGGTCAAGTTAAAGGAGAAAATCATCACCAAGCCCGTATTATATGAAATGTTAAAGGGACTTATCTAAGAAATAGAAAAAGATAAAAAACTATGAATGGTAAAATGACAATAAACTCACAACTATCAACAACTGAACCTATAAAAACAAAAACTAAGCAAACAACTAGAACAGGAACAGAATCAGAGAAATGGAGATCACATGGAAGGTTATCAGTGGGGAGGAGGAGACAAAGAATGGGGGGAAGGTACAAAGAATAAGAAGCATAATTGGCAGGCATAAAATAAATGGGGAGAAGTTAAGAATATTATAGGAAATGGAGAAGCAAAAAACGTATATGTACAACCCATGGACATGAACTAAAGAGGGTGGAATACAGGACAGTAGAGGGGTGCAGCATGGAGGGCAATAAAGGAGAGAAAAATATTGGGACAACCAAATAACATAATCAATAAAATATATTTTAAAAATAAATAAAATAAATTTTCCCAATTTATTAAAAAAGAACAATTAACAAGGAAACAACAGTAGAATGGGTAAAGACGAGAGTCCAATCAATGATTTGGAACATAAGGAAACAAAAACAACCAATCAATACAAGAAGAAAAAAGAATCTAAAATAATGAAGGTAGTTTAAATAGCCTCTGGGACAATTTCAAGAGGTCCAATTTTGCATCATAGGGTTGCCAGGAGAAGAGAAAGATAGAGAAGTTGTAAATCTATTTGTAAAAATAGTGAAGGAAAACTTCCCTAATTTGGTGAAGAAAGTAGATATGCAAGCCTATGTATCACAGAATCTCAAACAAAATGGGTTCAAAGAGGCCCACTCCAAGACACTTAATAATTAAAATGCCAAAGATTAAAGATAAAGAGTAAGTATTAAAAGTAGCAAGAGAAAAGAAGTTAGTTATCTACAAGAAAGTTTCCATAAGACTGTGAGCTGTTTTCTCAAAAAAATTTTGCAGTCTAGAAGAAGATGGCAAGGCATTTTCAAAGTCATGAAAAGCAGGGACCTACAGCCAAGATTGCTCTACCCAGCAAAAATATCATTCAGAATCCAAGGTCAGACAAAGAGGTTCCCAGAGAAGAAAAAACTAAAGGAGTTCATCATCACCAAACCATTATTATAAGAAATGTTAAAGGGATTTATTTAAGAAAAAGTAGAAGACCAAAACTATGAACAATAAAATGGCAAAAAATACAAATCTAAAATTGAATTTTAGATTCTAATTGAATCTAAAAAAAATAAGCTAAGCAAACTAGAAGAACAGAGGCAGACTCATGGATACAGAGTGTGTTTTGATGGTTGCCAGATGGGAGGGGGGTGTAGGGGAATGGGTGAATAGCTGAGGGGATTAAGGACTACAAATAGGTAGTTACAGAATAGCCATGGGGATATAAAGTACAGTGTAGGAAATGGAGTAGCCAAAGAATTTATATGCATGAGCCATGGACAAGAAGAATAGTTGGGGGATTGCCTGAGGGAGTGAAAGATGCAGCAGGAAGGGGGCAAATGGGGACAAATCAAACAACTGTAATAGCATAATCAGTAAAATATGATTTTAAAAAAGAGGTTCTTTTAGCTCACAGAAGGAAGTAGGGAAGGAGGGGGGATGATGTACCTTCTGAGGTTTACTAAGTAGGACCATAAAAACAATATTTGAAACCTGACTGCAATAAAAATCTATAAATCAAGATAACATAAATGGTGATTTATTTTGGAACAGAAGGCTTGGGTAGACATTTTTACTTCTGTCTCTCTTTCATAATGTTTTCTCTTTTCACACTGAGATCCACTTTTTTTTCCAGCTTGAAAAATTGTTACCAATTTGGAGAAAAGATGCGGAATCATCCATAAACTTTCAGTAAATGCCCCTGTATGCATGGAGCACTGCTCCTGTTGCCCCGAGGCTACCAGCAGGATGCATAATGCATAATGCACTGCATGCCTTCCATAACATACATAAAACTTCAGCAGTTAAAAGGATGGAACTATTAAAGAAAACAATGTGGGTGTAAAACAGTTTTTCAAAGATTAAAAAAATTTAAGCCAGGAGCTTTTTCTAAAAGAACAGATTGGATTTCTGATTAGGGATTGGAGGAAATGATCGTTGAAATACTCATTTCAATACCATTAGAGTAACATGTGTGAATCTGTCCAACTTATATTTGGTTTGGCTAGAAAGAGAAACAAATTGTGATTACATTTTTCCTTTAAGTGCATGACTATTTACATAACTATTATTTTTTTCCACTTTGTAGCCACATTCTGCAGAATAGATTTTTTTTTTTGGTTGTTGCTGTTTGTAACCAGTTGACAGTTTGCATTTTCTATTTAGTTTTTCATAATTTTGCTTTGAAGCTCATAGAGCTATGACATAAATTATGAAAGAATGAGCATAAAAAGACAAGGAAATATTTTGTGTAATATTTTTCTGATTTCTTCATTATCTGGACAACCATTCTTCTAATCTCACTGATTGTCATGTAGTTATTATTATTGAAAATGACAAAATGGCATGGACTTTTGATTCATCAACATTCTTTATTTAAGATCAAAATACCTATAAGTTAGATATTCACATTTCAGAGTAGTCTGTTCTCTAAAGTAAAGGAATTTTTGAACACTCTTTATGATGTATGATCCCAAATGTCATACTTTGTGATATATATGTTAATTTAATTAAAGTAAAGAGCACATTGCATTTTTGAAACCTTCAGCTTTCTTTCTATTCTTTAGAAATTATTGAAAATTGCAGTATATCTTTATCAGCAAAACACTGCAAGCTCACCTGAGAAATCTGCAACCTGAGGCGCCTGATCACAGAAAAGTGAGTTAGACGATACTGAAAAAGGTTAGGGAGACTTTTTTTTCACACTTAAACTGTGTGACTTTAATTTATTCAGTGGCTGCCGTAAGTTGCAATACATTTACAATCTATCTCTGTACTCTTTCAGTAACACTTTACTGCTTCATTGGTACTGTAGGTAGTACAGGATATTCCCAATTTCTCCTGCCCATCCCTTTATTACATTGCTGTCATTCCTTTCACTTATACCTAAACGATAATCACGTGACACACTGTTGCTATTATTATGTTAAACAAATTGTTATCTATTAGATCAGTTAAGAATAAGAAAAATAAAATATTTCATTGTATTATTTCTCTATTGCTTTTTTTAATGTAGACCTGACATATAATACTTTTGACCCATACATTTTTTCTTCTTTCTAAAGAATAACTTTTTAAAACATTGATTGTAGAGAGAGAGGGGAAGGAAGAGAGAGGGAACAAGAGAGAGGGGGGGAGAGAGAGAGAGAGAGAGATTGATTTGTTGTTCTACTTGTTGACGTATTCATTGATTGCTTTCTGCATGTGCCCTGACCAGAGATTGGACCTGCAACACTGGCAAATTGGAACAGTGCTCTAAACCAGTCAGCTATCCGGCCGGGGCCAAAGAACACCTTTTAACAATTTTTGTGAATCAGATCTGCTTGTGACACGTTTCCTTAATTTTTGTTTTTCTGACAAAGGGTTTCTCTAACTTTTGCATGATAATTTTACCCGCTATCTAATTCTAGTTTGTTTAGTCTTTTAGCATTTTGTATATCTCACCCCGCTGTCCCCTTGCACGCATGCCATCTGAAGCGGAGTTGGATGTAACTCTAGTCCTTGTTCCTCTAGCCTTTATCCCAACATGTCCCCCACCCCCAACCTGGCTTCTTTTCAAAGTTTTTCTCTTTATCTTTGGTTATCTGAAGTTTGAATGTAATATGTTGAAGTATAATTTTAAAAATATACTTATCCAACTTCTAATGCTTTAAATATCCTAGATCTGTGGTATTTTGTTTGTTAATAATTTTGGAAAATAGTCAGCCACTTTTTAACTTTATTTATTCATTTTAGATGGAGAGAGAGGGAGCGAGAGAGAAGCATCTATTTGTTGTTCCACTTATCTATGCATTCACTGGTTGATTCTTGTATGTGCCCTGACTGAGGATTGAACCCATAACCTCGGCATATTGGGATAATGCTCCAACCAAATGAGCTACCAGACCAGTTCCTCAGTCTTTCTCACTTCAACATTATTTCTGTTTTTTTCTCTCTTTCTTCTCCCATTGCATACAGGATGCACATTTTGTTGGTGTCCCAGAGTTCTTTATTTTTCCTTTTTCTCTTTGCTTTGCATCATGAAGTTTCTATTAATCTCTCCTTAAGCTCACTGATTATTTACTTGACCAGGTCCAGTCTATTTATAAGTACATCAAAACTAATGCATTTCTATTACATTGTATTTTTTTGTTCAATTTTTTTTTCAAATTTTCAATTGCAGTTGACATTCAATATTATATCAGTTTCAGGTAAATAACATAGTGGTTAGACATTTACATACCCCAATAAATCTTACACCTACCTGATAACATATATAGTTATTATAATATTTATTACATTTTTAAATTTTACCTGAGCATGTGTTATTGGTTTTACAGGGAGAGGAAGAGAGAGAGAGAGAGCATCAGTTAGTTGCCTCCCACACACACCCCAACTGGGGATCAAACCCACAACACAAGTTTGTGCCCTGATGGGAACCAAACCGTCAACCTTTTGGTGTATGGGACAGCTCTCCAACAGACTGAGCCACCCAACCAGAGCTTACATTGTTTTGCTTCCTAGAATTTTCTTTTAATTTTTCTTAGAGTTTTCATCTCTCTGCTTATATTAGGCATCTATTCTTGCAGGCTGTCCAACTTTTACCTGAGATCTCTTAGAATTTAACTATTATTTGAAAAAAAATTCAAGTCTCAAAATTCCAAATTCTCAACCATATCTGAAGTTAAACTGATGCTTGCATTATCTCTTCAGACTTTTTTTTTCCTTTTAGCATAACTTGTAATTTGTGGTTGAAATGAACGTGTAATGTACAGAGTAAAAGAAACTGGAGGACATAGATTTTTAGTGTGAGATCTTATGTATCTCTGGCTAGAAATCAGACCATTTACTGTTTGCTGTAGTAGTGGTATCAGAGGCTAGAATTCCCCCTAGTGTCCTTGTGTTTGCCTCCTCTGCTCTCTTGGGGTTTCCCTAGCAAACCTTTATTAAATGGGATCTGAGGATTGTAGTTTTTCAACTCTAATCTTGTTATTATAGAGATCCTATGTGATAGTTAGGTGTAGGGGGACAGGAACTATTCTGTAATCCTGTGATTAGATCTCAGTCTTCTAGTCAAGTATGACCCTGGTCTGGGGCCTTCACAACAGCTCCTCAGTCACCTGTGCCCCATCATGAGACAGGAAAACCAGAAAGCGCTGGGATTCAGTATTTCCTTTTCTCCGGGAAAGTTGGCTTTCGCAAAACCTAACAGTCTATTCCAAAGCTGTTACTCCAGATCTGAAATTTTCAACAATTCTTCTTGGAATATATATTCTTATTTCCCAAGATTTTGTTTTTGAGTTTATTGTGTTAAAGTAGAAATCTTAATATCCTGGTATTTTGCCCATACCTCCTCTGCATAAAGTTGTTGGATTTATTTTCTTAATTAGTATAAGAACTTAATGAATTCTCTGTCATTGAATAAAAGTGTTAGATTGGAGTTGTTCTGGGGAATTATTGAAAAAAATCTTCTAGTATTAGTGACTGTGCTGTGACAGACTGCAGCGGTGGTTAAAAGGGACTTTATTTCAAGATAAGTGTAACTATAGAATAACTCCATATTATTAGGTGTTGAGTGATAATTGCAATCATTATCACAACGTGGAAAGATTGTTAGGTAATGTGAAAATGGTCTCCAAAAGCCATAAGCTTTGTGAATCCCAGTATACATCTAAATGAAATGAACATACGCAGTTGGAATTATCTATTAGCTAAACAGTTTAAGCCATAAAATATGAATTCAAGCAATGCAAAATTAAATAGAAACAAAATAACTCTTTTATGAAAATGGAGACAAGTTTGTCAAGAATCACTTGTGACCAGAAAGGCATGAGGACAATTTTAATAGAAATTTGGACATACTGTGATCTTTTACCTCTTTTTTAATGGAGAGTTGCAACTGCTGTGTGTTTGAAAGAGTTTCTGAAAATACTATCATGAATGAAGCAAAATAGTTCATTTATTATTTATATTACTATAGCACAGCTCAATAGAATAACTCGTTTTCAGTTCTTTACACTTTCCTAAGCTCTTTGTTATCACTTGTTTTCTTTTATTTTTTTTAATATTTATTTATTTTTAGAGAGGGGCAGGGAAGGAGAAAGAAAGGGAGAGAAACATCAGTGTGTGATTGCCTCTCTCATGCCCGCTATTGAGGACTGACCCACAACCCAGGCATGTGTCCTGACTGGGAATCAAACCAGCGATCCTTTGGTTCACAGGCCTGTGGTAAGTTCATGGAGCCACACCAGCCAGGGCTGTTTTCTTTAATTATGATGATTTTATTCTGTAGCTTCTTATTCAACTTACTTTTTTGAAAGTGCTTTTCAGAAGACGAAATATTCTTAAAAATATCTTGCTGACTCTTTCCTTCAAGTGGGGGTGAGGTTTGTCTTTGGTGTTGGCATTTGATGGAATAAAATAGAGCGATATCTAGAGTTTGAAGCCCACTGGTGCTGGTCTATATATAAAGAGCCACAAGATTTCAAACAGATATACTTACATGGGCTGGTGTGAATGGATTCCAAACTTGGTTCTTTGTTACCTCTGTGCTTTGGAAATAGTGTTCCATCTACATAATCATCATGAAATGTTTTTTTTTTTTCTTCTTTTGTTTACTTCCACTTAAGGGATACTCCTAGATTTTTGGCACAAACATATAATTATCTCAAATAGGCAACTCATTAGAAAGATACTAATATCTTCAATAAACTTTCACAGAGACTATTTTCTTAGTTAAAACTGGACAACTCTAGAATATTTTCAGTATATAAGAAGAAGAGAAATTCTCCTTTTAAAAATAATACTATAGGGTTTCTAACAGAAAAACCAAAGTTTATTCTCATTTACTTTAAAACATTCATTCTTAAGCAGTAGTATATGACCCTAACAATTTTTGGAATCTGGTGGCCCAACCATAGATTACATAAAGTGTTCTAGAGATTAATTGTTTACTTGTAGAATATGTTACTTCTCACGTAATTGAGTATTTTGTTTTGCTGAGAGGCATTACCTACATGTATACATAAATATAATCAAATTGCCATCATCAATGTTAATCAGCAAAGCAGTAGTATGAAATACCTCAAAAAGTTATGAATAAAAACATTATTTGTATTGGTCTTAGAAAAGGATTTTTTATTTGTACTTGAAGTGTGTGTATCTAAAATTCTGTCGGTCACCTAATTTTAAATTAAACTATGCAATGAATAGAAAGAGATAGCTATACAAGATTTGATCAGGATGACTTTTTGTTTTCAATTTCCATAAACATATAGGCAGATTTGCTGTCCAGAAAAAAGTAGAATCAAAACTAAAATTGAAAAAAAAATAAGAAATGTAATGCTAAATTGCCCCCCTCCCTCTCTAAAGATTCAGCATTATCTTCATTTGTTCCATGAGCTAGGTAGAATGAGAAGGAGCTAATTAAGTATTTGTGTTTCTACAGTCCACTGATGGACAGAAAACTTGTGAGAAGGGAAAACACCAAGGTAAATATAGTCAGAAAAAACATCATGAAATAAAACAATGTGAAAATAACATTTATTACACGATATCAAAAATTGACTTTGCATTTGTATTTATAAAAGGAAAACGTTTGCAGATTCAATGTATTTGGTTAAATGCACATATAAAAGCACTGTGCCAGGTGTTAAGCATAATTTTTATCTCTTTCACATTTCAATTGCTTTTATAAGTCTCAGCAAAATATAACAATGCAAATTTGAGAAGACTTCCTGTGTTCTTTTATGCTATTAAAGTAAATCATATTAACAATTGTCAAGCCAACTTCCATGCTCCTGGTAAAGAGAATAACCATTCTGTTGCATTATATCTGTCCTCAAAGCGAGGGCTTCTCATTTTACTTTCTTTATAAACAAAGAGAAGGGAAATAGTTTGTTACTTATCAGGGTTTTATCTACTTTTCTTTGAGTATACAAGCAATGAAAATCTGTTCATGAAATGAGGAAATAACTTCCCAAGCATCTTTTAATATACTTCTATAATTATATATCCTATTTTTATCCTGGTTGCTTAATTTAGAGTTTTTTTTGTTTTTTCTTTTTACTTTCAGTATTTTTTTTATTATTTCATTTATTTATTTTTAGAAAGAAGGGAAGAGTAGAAGACAGAGAATCCTCAATGTGCAAGAGAAACATCCATCTGTTGCCTCTCGAAGGCCCCGACCTGGGACCTGGCCTGCAACCCAAGTGTGTGTCCTGATTGGGAATCTAACTGGTGACCTTTCAACTTGCAGTACGATACTCAACCCACTGTGCCACACTAGTCAGAGCACTTGTAGTAAAATTTTTAATAAAAATTAATTTTAATGAAGCTAAAAATGATTGCATTGCTACCAATCAATTACTATTCTTCACAAACCATGAACAAGGGCAGTTGTTCATTAAATGTTATCAAATGTAAGCCAAAATATGAAAGCTTCTAAGGTACAGTCCTGTTCCAGATGCCAAGATCTTACAAGTTTTGTTCTTAGCAGTTTTCACTGGCATAAATATATGCAACAATTTTACTTTTGGGGGTTAATGAGTACAAATGAGCTAGCACAATGTGCATGTTAGAAAAATGGTATATTATTATGTTAAATACAATTTGAACAGATGCATATTGTAAGTTTTGTTTATGGAGTAAGCAAACTGGTTTGTCAGAAGACTAATGTAATTTTTATTGAACTCTTTAGATTTTTTTTTTATGAAAACAGTACCTCCTAAAACAAAGATTGAAAGTTTGCTCAACCGAGTCCTTAAAAGTCAAAAGGAATTAGAACTGTAAATATTGTTAGCAGCAGAAAGGTTGACAAAGATAATTTAAAAATTCCTCTTGCTATATGGGGGGATTGCAGTACAAGTCAAAACTATCTAATCTGTCTCTATGTATTAAATTAATTGGAATTATCATGGTTTGGTAGTCTGGTACTTGCTTTAAACCAACAGAAGCATGACCTGGATTATGAGTCAGGGGATTTTCTTTCACAGATTAGAGCTGTGTCTGGCCATTTTACATAAATATTCAGTATCTTGGTTTCCAGTTTCTTGTAGACGATGCTGTCAGTGTTCTATCCAGATCCCCTTGGATCCCTTCATTGTTTCTGTACGCTCTTTCCCTAACAGCTGTGTTCTTGCACTTCTAGTGCCCTGTACCTCTGCTGCTTTTCATTAGACAGGACACGTTTTGCTGAAAAACTGCACTCAAAAGTGTGTAGGAATAAACAGTCCTTACAGCAGCTCTGAGCCAAAGACTGAAAGCTTCATGCAAGAGCGTGAGGCCTCAGCCCCTCTCATTTGTGTCAGGATAGACTCTGCAGCGCTACACTTCAGAGCTCTCCATGGTCAGGCCAAGGCTAGGTCTTGGCCTGCAATCAAACCCTTAGTGACTTCTTGCCTGTCCTGCTTCTACTATGCCTGACCAGTCTCACTGAGTGCTTCCTCAATACATCACTCCCTGTAACCCAATCCGAGACACTTGTAAAATAAGATGCTAGATTGAAATTCTCTTCTCCTCTAATATTTTTTCATTGAAATTAAATATATGTATGTATATATATCACATATATATGAGAGATCATATCCATATGCTATACTAATTTCCAGTGAACAAGAGCTATTAATAGCCACATCTTTTAATCAATTTGATTTCTATGTCATAGAGAAAAAGCTACAATTACATTTGCACCTATTACAATATTCATAAAAATTAAAAGGGCAAGCTATTTGGGTAGGGTGTCTGTTGATATAAAATTCGTAATTGGATTCTTGTGAAATTACAGAAGGGAGAAATTATGTATGTAATAATTACCCAAGGATGATGCTAAATTACCTTAGGTAAAAGATAAAGAGATTGTCTTTGTAGTTTTCATATGGTTCTCAGAAAGAAATAAAATAATGATGAGTATTTATGGGTAGCTTTTTTTGTTTTTTTGTTTTATGTTGTGCTTTTGTTTTTTAAAGGAAGAGAAAATTTTACCTGCAAACGATCTGCAATCAGAGAAAGGTATCAGCTGAGGAGAATGAAGACACAGCAGGTGTGTACATTCATACAGTTATCATTTAAATAAAATGTTGAATCCTAAAACTTGGATTCCAGGTGGACTATATAAATGAGGGCAAATTCTCAGAAATAACCAGTAATATTTACAGTCTAAAGTCTGTATGCTCATTGTTCTATGATCCTTAAGAAATAAAAGAAGAAATATGTATCAATAATTTAGGGACCACACATTTTCATAATATATGCTAGGCATAAAGCATCCTCATAAGCTTTTTCAAAAAGCCCTTTTCTTAAGTTTGTATGAGAATTCTAGATAATGCAGTGAAAATTATAGGGCGTAATTATAATGCGGAGGGTTTTTATTTAGTTAAGGCCCTCTGCCAGGCACTGTATTAAGCGTAAGCCCTTTATATAGAATAGCTAATCTCATTCTTTTAACAACCTTATGATGTAGGTATTTTTTCACACACTTTGGTTTAGAGAGTTAAAGTCACTTATTCATCACTTTTCCCTTTTGCTGAGCAGCCAGCAATGCAAGCACTGTGACTGGTCCCTGGTAATCAGTGGTTCAGAATGCAGGCATGGTCCTTGCTTTCAGGGATTCGCAGGCTAGTGAACTCTGCTTCCCACGTAAGGAGTGATAGGTTTGATGTTTTAAACAAATCCTGCAGATGTTAAAGCTCATAATTTTAACCATTATCCTATAGCTTTTGACAAAATAGTAATTGAAATTCTACAAAAGACCAATAATGCGTTTTATCTAATATATCCGTGGTAGATGTAACCATTCATTTATAAGTTTTAGGTGTCTGTTGTTTTCCTCTTGAATCAAACTGTGATTAAGATGTTAGATATAAATGCTAATCTGAGATTAATGCACAATATTTATTTTGGAACTTAAATATTGTACTAAGTTCAGTTTAGTCACATAGGATATCACAAAATGGGGCGGGGTGGTGGCGAGGTAGAACACAGTTCCGACACGGATTTCAGCTCAATGTAAGGAAGAGAAAATACACAGAGCTATTTGAACATGAAGCCATCTCTTTTGGGAGATAATATGTAGCCTGTCACTTGAATGGTTAAAATGTAGGAAAGGGACAGCCATTTCTTTTTTTAAGATTTTATTTATTTATTTTTAGAGAGAGGAGAAGGGAGGGAGAAAGAGCAATGTATGGTTGCCTCTCACATGGCCCTCACTGGGGACCTGGCCTGCAACCCAGGCATGTGCCCCGACTGGGAATCGAACTGGGACCCTCTGGTTCCCAGTCCACGCTCAATCCACTGAGCTATACCAGCCTGGCAGGACAGCCATTTCAAAGGGGACATTGTAGAGGACATTCAAGCATAAATGGGTAACTAAATAAGGTGATGTTAATGCCCCATGTCAATCCAAAGATTCTGTACTTCTATTACTTAGGTGTTTTATTTGACTGTAAACTCAATGTGAATTAAAATGAAGTTATTCCCCACCAAAACTAAAAACCCAGTTTTAAAGGAGGAATGGAAAGGGAAGTAAGAGTGTTGCTATACTTTAAGTCAGATAACAATGATGAATTTGAAATGTAAGCAAGTAAAATACAATGTAAAATAGATTGGGAGCAAAACGGGGGGCGGGGAACAGTTAAGGAAAAAATGAATAAGATGTTAGGAATGTCTTCATATATGAAAGTATTCTCATGTGATCTGTTTGGTTTAATTTCATGATGGCTACCAATATTTCAGAAAAGCAAGTATACTCTATATAATCACAAATGAACCAAAGACATATTTTATATCAGAATGAAGCTTCTCACAAAGAAGCACATTCAATGTTTATATAGCCAAAATCACTAAAATCTGAATAAATAGATTATAATTCTTGCTTCTCTTCTACCTAGCTGTGTGCTGTAGAATATATCCCCTGCTCTCTCTTGGCCTCGGTTTCTTCACATGTAGTGGAAAGCAAATTAAACTAAGTGACAGCTAATTTTCCTCCCACTTCTGAAATGCTAAAGCTCCACGCACAGAAAAAGCCTGTTTTTCGTAACTCATTCCCCTGAGACCTGCTTCCCTCTTTCCTTTATTATGTCCAACTCCAAGGACGGTTATCAACTTGTTTCTAAACCCGACTGTGATGGCCGTCTCAAAAGTCCAGTGGATTTTAAATCATCTTGATTTGAGGACCTTTGAATCCCATTAGCCAGTCTAGCAGAACTGTTTTGAAACTTGGAAGTGACTGCTACTCATTTGTAGTGTCCTTGGGGAACTTATGTGAAAGACATCAGGTAAGTTAAAATATTTCTAAAACGTGGCTCAAATGCAGCTAATGAATGTGAAACAGTCACACAGAACCTCTTTAGAAATGAAATAAAATTCATGGTTCTGCTATGATATGACCTTTGATATACTGATTTCTTTAAAGATTTTATTTACTTATTTTAAGAGAGAGGGGAAGGGAGGGAGAAAGAGAGGGAGAGAAACATTAATGTGTGGTTGCCTCTTGAGCACCCCCTACTGAGGACCTGGTCTGCAGCCCAGGCATGTGCCCTGACTGGGGATTGAACAGGCGACCCTCTAGCTTACAGGCCAGCACTCCATCTACTGAGCCACATCAGCCAGGATTTTAATAATGGTGTTTTTCATAGTGTTTTTAATAAAACCTTTTTATCATAGTTGGAGAGAAAAAGTTAAGGAAACCAAGCTGACTCTAAATATTATCTGAGTTAAGAAAGTTATTTCAAGTAATCTACCTTATGAGCTACTATAGTTGGCAACTTCTTGCTATAACTGACAAAGTTAGATATAATACACACAAATGCTTGTTGATTTATTGTGTATTGATTTTATTATGAAGAAAAATTTGAAATATCTCATTTCCCATAGCAACCAGAGGGGAAGGAGGAAGGTGGGTAATGGGAGAAAGAAAAGACAAACCAAGGAACATAAAGAGAGGACTCATGGACACGGTCAATGGGGGGGATTGACTGTGGGAGTGGGAGGTTGAGGCAGGGCAGAGTAATGAGGTAAAAGGTGGGACAACTGTAGCTGAATGACAATTTAAAAAAATTAAAACTTACAAAAACTCATTTCCTATCTTCATTCTTTGGCCAAACTCCAGCATAGAATGTACACTGAGGTTAGCTGCAAGAGGCAGCAGCAAGGTTTTGTTGCTGCACATTGCATAGATTTTAACAAATAAAGACCTGAATAAACAGAGTGTTTATCTGGGCCTTTCATCATCTATGAAATGAGAATATTGTGTTAAGTCAATCAAAAATTACTTTCTGCATCTGACCTTCTATAACACTCCACTGTTGGGATTATTTTTTCAGGTTGAGTCCAGAAGGACTCATATGGTTATACTTTGTTACTTGTTGTGCAACCCTTTTGCATTCAGAAGTTTAAGCCACCTTGTTTCAGAAAGTTGTGTTGGCAGAAACACCAGCTTTCAGAGTTGCATACATGAGATCCTTTCAGAATCTAAGGTGTGTACTTTACTTCTTTTCCCTATTATTTCATTTTATTTTATTTGGTCAGAAGAAGGAGATGCAGAATTTGTAATGTTTTGAAAATGCTCAGTTCAGATCCAAAAATCCTAATTTTTTCTTTCTTTTTTTATTGTTGTTCAAGTACAGTTGTCTCCATTTCCCCCCACCATCCTCTCACCATCCCCCCACCACCCCAGCCATCCCCACCTCCTACCCTCTATCCTACCCCCCTTTGGCGCTGTCCATGTGTCCTTTATGCACGTTCCTTGACAACCCTTCCTCCTTTTCCTGCCATTATTCCCTCCCACCTCCCCTCTGGTTACTGTCAGTTTGTTCTTGATTTCAATGTGTCTGTTTATATTTTGCTCACTTGTTTGTTTTGTTAATTAGGTTCCACTTATAGGTGGGATCATATGGTATTTGTCTTTCACTGCCTGGCTTATTTCACTGAGCATAATGCTCTTCGGATCCATTCAAGCTGTTCCAAAGGGTAGGCGCTCCTTTAATGGAAAAGCAATAACTAACTCAGTGAAGTGAATACTAGCAAAAGTACCATTCAATTCCTTATGAAAATATAAAAACAATATTTTTTCATAATCTTTTGGAAAAATAAAAAAATCAAGACCAAGGTAGGCAAAATACAGCATTAATTAAATGTAATAGTGACACAGCTAATACTCGAAACACTGTCTTAATAATATTAACACCATTTTTATGGGAAAGTTGGCAAAACCAATGACATGTCCCTGATTAACATTTTTATAACTAACATTTTCTGTTCCTGAAGTCCACAAAGATAATCAGGAGTGATGGGCATGGAAAAAAATGGAATAATAAAATATTTAATTGTGCTATAAAATAATATTTTTAGAAGGGTAAGAATGTTTTATAGCACTTTCAGGTAGATTAATATTGTGAAAAGACATCGGCTCTGTGCTTCAGGTTTTCTCATCTGTGAAGTGGGTATAACAACTCATATATCATGAAATTGTGACATTTCAAATAAATATTAGTAAATAATACAAACATTGTATAACAGTTCAACATCTGCTCTGCTTGGTGTGGGTCAGTGGATTGAGTGCAGGACTGTGAACCAAAGGGTTGCCTGTTCAATTCCCAGTCAGGGCACACGCCTGGGTTGCAGGCCAGATCCCAGGCAGGGGGCGCACAAGAGGCAACCACACATAGACGTTTCCCTCTCTTTCTCCTTCCCTGCCCCTCTCTAAAAATAAATAAAAAAAGTATTTTAAAAAATAGTTCAATATCTAAAGGACAATAATGATTTTACCAAGAAAAGTCCTTTTAAAAATGTAAATGCACAAACGTTGCATATGTAACAATCACAGACACAATCCTTCTATTTTACTGGTTTCAAATGTGGCAGAATATAAATCTATGGTGAAATTATTAAATTTTTAAACATATAATATAATGAAGAGATGCAGACAGTTGAAATCTCTAATCATTCTAAGAGTACCAGCACATTCAATATTCAATATTAATTTGTATTAGTTTCAGATGTACAATCATGTATTTTACAGAATAGTCCTTCTGATATTTCAAGCACCCATCTAATACAGATTAATACTGAATGTAAACTTTAATTAATTTTTTGAATAATAAATAAATATATAAGTAGAGTAGCAACACATTGACTATTAAAATCAAGATGAGGAATAGTTTGATAGGGGATGAAGAGGAAGTTGATTTATAACTTCATATTTCTATTTAGATAAGACAGAGGCAATTCAACTGATTATTCTGCAGAACCAGGTGGGGGCCTGAATGCATAATAGTGTCTCAATTACTGTTTTATGAATAAACTTGAAGGGAAGGGAAGTTGAAAATTTAAAAGTAGCTTACACACTGGTGTTCATAAATTCTCCTTTTCTTAAAGTAAAACCCAGTTGAGGTATCCACATATCTTTCTTTTTTGTTATTTCATGCAAATGGTATGAAATGATGATAATACTTGGAACCCTAAAATTATAAGAAGTTTGTTAAAATTAATTTATATTTTAAGAGGAGTAGATAACCTCTGAAAGGATAGCTTTTAAAAGGAGTTGAAAACATATTGTTATCTCTATATAACAATAGAAAGTCTATGGCCTCCGGTTATAACCCTTTCCAGAATAAACTCAACTTCCTTCCACTTGAAATTCTATTTTCTTATAAATAGTCACATCTAGACACTGAAGAGGATTAGTTATCCCCCAAACCTTTTTCTCTTGTGTATTTTGTTTAACTGTTGGAAGACTGTCTATTCAATGAATCATTTAATCTTGTTACCTGTAAATTATACTTGAGTCTTCACTCTTCCCCACATCCGAAAGAATGCCAAATATGTCAAATTCTACATCTGAACTATTTCTTATGGAATGACCTTTCCATAATCATCGCTGCTACTGCTCTAATACGGGCTTTAAACATCACTCACCTTGGCTATGGCAACAGCCTTGAGCGTGTGGTTCCATGTCCTCTTGTTTCAAATTAATATGCTATTCTACAATCAGAGCAATCTTTTTCTATAAGTGCAAATGTTATCTTAACACTTTCATGTTTGAAAGCTTTAATGGTGCACAAAACATCTTCAGAATAAAGCAGGCATTTCTTTTAATGTCATACACAGCAGTCGATCATCTTTCTCTGGCCTCATCTCTTGATATTCTTTGCTTTCAGCATTATTCTTCATCAACATTAGATGTCTTGTGGTTTGCAGCCTACATCATGCTGATTTATAACTCCATTTATCAGCACATATAATTCTAAAGATCAAAATTGATTGTATAAGTGAATGAGATTTTATGATGTGTCAACTAAGTCCTATGAAAAATAACTTGAAAAAGTATTTCTGATATTTTTTCCTTTAGTGACACAACATCTTTTCTTTCAAAACAAGTGTATTTTTCTGCTTTAGTTAGTAATTCTGGAGTTCTGGTAAAACAATAGACAAAACAATAAAGACAATTCAAGAATCTTAATATGTTTATAAAGCTAGAGAATGGAATTTCTAAAACCCCAAAACTTATGTCAGTTAATGTCATTGGTTGGGTAAAACTGTAACCATTTACAGTATAGGAAGAAATAAAGTTATAGGGCAGGAATGTTGTATTGTATAGTAGTTAAGCATGTGAACCATGGAAGCTGAAAGCCTTGGATTATATCTTTGCTTTGTCAATAATTAAGCATGCGACCCGATGAGTTTCTTTGACTACTCTATGCCACATTCCCTTAAATATAAACTAAAAAAAAAAAATAAATAACGTACCTACTCCATGTGACTACACTGAGAATTCCATGTGTAGGTATATGTGTGTGGGTACAATGTCATTTATAAATTTTACAGAATAAGGACTCAATAAGTATTATTATTAAGAAGAAAGGAGTGTAATTTCATGTATCTACAAATAGGAGTAAAATTATTTCATAGGAAACTTACTTCTAACTACATGTAAGAGAAAACACTGGATTTTCCATGTCAGAATAATGCCTCTTCTTGCAAAATAATGACTTGTTGCTCCCATATTTGGACATTTGTTTGTATCTGTATTGTGTTTTATTCTAAAAGGATTACAGAGTTGTGTATTATGATATAGTAAAGATTGAATAAACTGCAAAAAAAGAAAACAACTATCCACATAATAAAAAAAGACAGATACAAACTATAGTCCGTAATTACTTGTTTGTGTACTTTTGTATGTTATTTAGCAGTAAAACCAATAATCCAAATACACGGGTTGTTTTGGGACCAAACTGAAATGAATAAGATGTCTGTCCAGAAGGTATCTAGCCATGTAAAATGAAAAACAGAGACATTTTTTGAAGAAGATACAAGATACAAGAAACATTGTACACAGGGCAATGATGCCTCAGTCCCCTTCAAAGTAGGCACCTTGGGACTTCATGCAGTTCTCCCAGTCTCCATCAGCTGCCCCATCGTATTTTCCTGAATCTAATTGTCTCATGAATGGTCTGAAATCTCTTCCCTTTCAAAGGTGATTTTAGTTTTGAGAAAAGCCAGATCATAGGGTGCCAAATCTGGGCTGTAGTCACTTGGGTGACTTGATGTTTTTCCAAAAAAACTGAACAAGATATGATGTGTGAGTGGGTGCCTTGTCATGATGAAGGGGCCAGTCACCAGTTGTCCATAGCTGCAGCCTTCTGAATCATCCAAATAGTTTCCACGGAGGAGTGTTCAAGTTTAATGCAAAACTTGATGCAGGTTCATTGCTCTACTCACTCAGTCATTTTGACTGTAATGGACATACAGTACATATGCTCACTCAGTGGCGTCCACCACCTCCACTGACTACTACAGTGAAGTTGTGCATTCCAGTCCACTCTCCTTGGCTGCTAGGTTGTATCAATGATGCACAAACAATTCTTGTCATATTAACAATGGCTGGACGTTCTCCAGACAGGCCTCATATATGAATGGATGTAGAAGAAAGGCACAGGGCATGTTTGTCTCAGAATACATTTTTGATTAGAATAAGATCCTGGTAATGTGTGTGTATGTGTCTCTATGTGTATCCATGTGTGTTTCTTCTTCCATTTTTTCTTTTGATTGCTCGGAGATATATGTTTGCTATGTCTCCGTTAAGCCCAGGGGCTGGCCTGCTGCCTCTGATCAACATTATACATCCTGTTAATTTCCGAGGAGTTGCCTGGGCACCATAGCATTGAAAGTTACCATGGCAACTACAGCATCCAGGATTACCAGGGACATTCCCAAAGCCTCCATCTTTGGCATGAGTTTATTGTGTGCAAGAAGCTGTAAAAGATCAGTGTGGCTAGAATGTGGCGCTAAATTTGATTTAGGAGTTTGTATGTTTAGACTTATGCTAGACTTAGGCAATGCTTTCTAAGAGCATTGCCAATGTTTTAGTAGAGTAACAATTTGATTTAGAAATGTGTAATAATCAGGATGTTCTTGTAACTGGAAGAACTTTCCACCCCATCACTCAACTTGATCCATAGTCCACACTTGTTCTTGCCAGAAATATATGCATCGGTCTTTCCCAAAATGTTTATAGCCAGTCAATCATAATACCTTAGGTAACATTATTTTCTCAGTAACTTTCAAATACTTCCATATCAATTTTGTTTATAAGAACTATTTGGAGGTATACATTATATACTTACCCATTTTAATGATATAATTCAATAGTTTTCAGCAAATACAGAGCTGTGCAACCATCATCATAATTCAGTGTAGGAGATTTTTATCACCTCAATAGAATCCTTCATGTGCATTTATACCAAACTCCCATTCCTTCCCTTGTCCTCCAGAAAACCACTAATTTAGTTTCTCTCTACAGATATATTTGTCTCTTCTGGATATCTCAGACAAATTTAATTATATAATATGTGTTCTTTTTTTGTGTGTGCTTCTTTTGCTTAGCATAATACTCTTGAAGTTCATTTATGTTGTAGCATGCATAGGGTCCTAATAGATGGAAGCCTATACAAAATATATAGTGACACTGATTAATTGTGTAGCTATCTCATTCTTACTCCTTTTTTTCTCAAAACATTGGCATTTTATTGTCTAGTTAAGATCTATGGTAATTAGATCTTCTTGTGCCCCAAGTGTCTTCAGAGTGTTCTTCCTTGTATTTGATAGCCCATAGCGTCATTTCTACTGCACTCAGGTACCTTATTTATCTGTTGGAGCTCAACTTCCTTAGAGAAGCTATTATTGGACCTCCACATTTCTTTTAGAGTTTATTTACATATATACCGTGTCCTCTAATTTTATTTACTATCATACTCACTATTGATATTAATTAAATATGTGAGTAAACATTATTTAAAATACCTCTCTACCAGTAAGTAGCAAGGTCCGTGAAACCAAGAATCGCATCTCCCACAGCCATTACTATACTTCAGGTCCTTACACAGTGACAGACACATGGTAACTACACAAAAAAAAATGTTTTTTAAAAGAATGAATGGACTCAAGGAGCAACTGATGATTCAGTGGATGAAAACTGTTGTCGATCTAGATGCTATTAAACTCAAAAACATCTTTATATATTATAAACATTAATACAATGTCAGTCTTCACTGGAAAAATCAACTACCCAAACAGAAAGACTACAAGGAGAGAAAAGTATTATAATTTGCTTGCATGTATGTAATTTCTCTTTCTCTTTTCAATGGAGAATAAATATAACTCCATATTACTTGCTGTCTTGCCCCCCAACACCAAATAACTTATTGCACTGAAGGGTATGGTAGTTTGGGCCTCATGTGAAATTCTAAATTGCTCTATGCAAGAAATGGCCACAGGAGTAGATGAAAAATATTTTATGGAATTTTCTATGCATGACTTCATAGTGAAAAGGATAAATTCTAAAAGGAGATATAGAGGAAGGAAATCAGTGTGGAATTGTGTTCTAGGATGCTTGATAATGATAAAGTGATGACGAATGCCATCCCGGGGGAGCTGGCATTTCCTGGCACTGTGCAGCAGTCAAATTCACAGAAGAAGAGGGAAGCTTATAAGAAACAAAATTTATTTTTTTTAACATCTGAATTATAAAAGTGAAGTGATTATAAACTCACAAAATTGAAGTGATTATAAACTCATAAAGTTTTTCTCACAAGTTCTATCTCTGAAAACAATGTTCTATGAGCATGACAACTACCCTACAGTATATTTTAAGAATGAATCATATTTTTAAAATATCTTAAAATCTGAGCTAGAAATCATTGCATTCTTGAATCTCAATTCAACTTTTGATACTGACATGTCATTGATTTAGAAGAGGGCTCTAATTGTGTGTAGGACTTTTTAATTCTAATGAGAAGACCCAGAAATCAGAAGACACAAGAATGCAGGCAGGTAAGCGACCTGCAAGTGTCACTTGAATAAGGACTACAATATCAAGAGCTAAACCTGATGGTGGAAACAGAAACTATGGCTGCACACGGAGAAGCAGGGAAAGCTCTGTGAAATTGCGACAAAAGAGGGTGTGACTTTAGAGAAATTTTTTAATTTCCTTAATATATAACGGAGGCTGAACAGATAAATTTCCAAAGAAGATGACTTCTCCAAGCAGTTGGCAGCCAGAATGAAGCCTCCAGACAGACAGTTTATGGCTGAGGAATTATCAGATACAAGGTGGCCTCTGGACCCTGTTGGGGGTCATGACACAAACACATGTCTCTCAAATTCTACTGGAAATATTAGGTCAGAGAAATAACTAGAAACCTCCCCAGATTAACTTCTAGCTTCTGCAGTCATAGCACCCAAGTTTCACCTCTGTCCTTGCTTCTATTATATTTTTGTTTTTCATGTTATTTTCCATACATCTACCTCAAAATACTGGCATCTTCTTGAGAGCAGAAACTGTGATGTGTATGGTTGGGCCCTCATAGTAGACACTTCATGTGCCAAATCAATGGATAAATAGATAGAGTTGCATAAATGAATAAATTCCTTTATTGTTGCAGTTGACCCATAGGGATGGCTTTCTTTATTCTGTAGGCAGGCTTATACCACACATTGAGAGATACCAAGGGAAAATGAAAAATTGATTCCCTAATATGAGTATTTTATTATCTGCTGCCACAACTTTAAAAATGACGCTTTAGCAGACTGTATTCTGTGAGTATAGAAGTAATTTCTAAATGATTTGTAGTGTTTACAATAGGCTAATTTTCAAATACTTGGGGTACATATTTTCTTGCATAAAAACTACTTACTGGCAAATATATTTCTCAAACTAATGTAATGTTCTTGTCCAGTCTACTGTGCTTAATTTAAAAAGTGGAACTTTCTGACAGAAAGCTGAGTGATAACACATGTTAATAAAGGCAAAATGTATGACATAGCAATTTAGGTCTCATTGGATCAAAGCATAACTTTCATAAACATGCAGTGTCCTCATTCTATAGCTCATTGTCCCCATATTCTCAGCACTGAGATCTGAAGTGGGACGTTCTTTCTGTGCTAATGTTGGCAAATAATGTTCATTACTATCAATACACCGCTTATTTAGAAGGAACAAAGATGACATTTCGCCACTTTTCCTTGAATAGACTACTACAGATACTGCCACTGTGAGAGAAAACACCGACTTAATCCCCAAGAGGCTTGCCCTTTTTTAAAACATGTGGATTATTAATGATAATAACAGAAAAAGAATCAAATCAAAAGTACCTTTGAAATTTTTAAGTCCTCTTTGACAGATTAACCATGTCCTTTAATATTTTAGTGTGGATTAATAGCCATAGGAGTTACATAAAAAAATAATCCAAACTACATTTTTAGTTCTCAAATTAACATAATGCATTGATTTTTTAAAAATATTTCTTTATTTCAAAGAACACAGAAACTTAAGTGATTTTGTCTCAGTGTGTTGCTTTGCTCTTTCAGCATTGGCTTGGAGGAGAACTCTGTGGAGGCTGGCATGTCAAGTAGCCGAGAGCACTGGAGTGCTGGGTATTGCCTCTGGCACAAAGTGCACAGTACTAACAACACCTCATTTATCCAACTACTGCCCATAGAAAACCTGTAAGTGCTAAGTATAATTCATTTTGTTTCCACAAGCTTGCTAATCCTTTTGCATTAGCACTTTCCAAGGTGTCTGTTGTTGGCAAAGTGTCTTCCATGCAGGAGACACTTCAAGTTTTAGGTGCCAAGGAGTTAGAGTGGTATGGATTTATTAAATTATTGAATTTCCTCTGTGAAACGATGCCTGGGTAAATAAATCTTTTTGTTATGCAAATTTTCTTCTTCAGATATTCTTGGGAAGTCTGTCCTCATTAAAGATGTAGAGGCAAGTTTGCCAAGCATGTAATGCTTTGTTTGCCTTGGCAAAATTAGTATCATACTTAGAAAAGTTTTAAGTTCACAAAAATTTATCAAAGTACAGTTGAGATAAGGTAAGCAGGTTTAACTGCCATGGGAAGTTACCCCTTGCCACTCTTGAGTTTAGCTTTGCACCAGTGGTTTTGGGTTTTTTTAAATTTTAGAGTCTTGGAAACATTTATTCAGCTGAAATATCTGGAAGAAGTCCAATACATAAAATGCACACTAGGGAACTTTCTCTGCTTGAACTACATGTGAGCAGCCTGGAGCTTTGCCTTCTTGTCTTTCATTCACTGCCCCCAGCATACTTATATCACCATCTGAGTACTCCTCAGAGTACTATTTAAAAAGCAATCTCCTAGGCCATAAGTACCTGAAGGAAAATTAAGTTGAAAATCATTGTCAAAAATCATCCTGTATTGAGCAAGGTATCAATAACAAATTAATTTATTTGTTCATTTATTTAATTAGGTTTATATATGTACAATATTTTTATGCCAGGCATAAACATAATTTCTCCCTTCAAGATGGACTAAGGAAAGAAAAATTGTCAGTGCCTATAGAGCTCTGCCATTTCTATTGAAACCTCTAGTTCTTTCCCTAGGCAGGGATTCAAGAATCTGGATTATGTGTTACTAAGTGAGTTTCTGTCCAAAAAGGAAAATCAGAAAGACATCATTCAAAGTTCAAGCTAGGAACAAGTGAAACAAAGTCTGAAAATTCTCAGGAGAGGAAATAGCATCAATATAATGCTAGAGGACAAGGAGTGGAGACAAGAAATGAAGCGTCCAGGTTCAGAGCAGAGTTAGCTCTCTTCTCAAGGGGGCGCTCCTGGAATCGCTGAGCTGATGGGTGATAAAGGAAGAATCTTCATAGATGTAGATGCCTGACACATCATGGGACACTCAATGTGTGTGTATGTTGTGAACAAATAGACATTTGCTCTTACAGACATATTGTGCAAAGTACTAAGGGAAGATAAGAGGAAGCAATCAGAGAGGGGCAATGTTGAATTTTGGGAAGCATTTGAGATCATCTGAATTGGTAAGTAGAAGTGTGTCATCTAGACAATGTACAAATACATAAACAAACCTGGAAAATAGTTGAGTATTGTTTAAATTCAAAGTAAAAAGAGTAGAAGTAAGAGAGCATAAAGTAAATACATAAGCAGTAGCCAGATTATGAAGGACATTGATCTCAGGTAATCAATTTAGAGATTGTCCCATGAATGGTCATTAAAAAACATTGTTAGGAGATTAACAAGTTAGATCAAATTTGTATAACAGAATAATATAACAGAGTGAGGTACATTGACTGATAGAGTGGCTATTATAATTATCAAAAAGACATTTCTCACGTTGTTTTAAGCAGACATATTACAAGTTACTACTGGAGTAATAAAATTCTTCATAGACTGTGTTTAAATTGAAGTTATGTTGGTTAATAACATTATATAAGTTTCAAATGTACAGCATTATAATTCAGTATCTGTATACACTGTAGTGTGCTCAGTCAGATGGTAGCCAGATAACTCTTTAATTCATATTTCCTATTGAGTCAAAAAAAAAGTCGTCTGCAGAATCTGGTAACAGAGTAGAAAAATAACGTATTCTTCCTGTCAGTTACACGAAATAAATAAATGCAGACTCTAAATGCATACTTTGCATATCAACTATATTTATAATTTATACCTAAGTTTAGGATTATAATGAATGAATAAGGAAGAATCTTAGGAAAGCTATTGATGACATTCAATCAGCAAAGAGAAATTATTTAAAGAGGAAGAAATAGAAAATCTTTATAGGGCCTTTTAAAAGATGCATTAACACTTTAAATTTTTGTCAGCTCTATTGAGATATATTTATGAATAAGGTTATAAGATATTTAAAATATATAATGTGAAAGTTTAAAATATGTATGCATTGTGACAGGATTCCCCCATAGGGTTTATTAACACATCCATCACCTCACATATTTACCTTTCCTGTGTGTGTGAGAACAGTTAAGTTCTACTCTTATAGCAAATTTCAGTTATAAATGTGTTATCAACTACAGTCACCATGTTAAATATCAGATCCTCAAAATATTTCCCTTGTTATAACTAAAAGTTTGTAGCCTTTACCAATTTCTCCCTATTTCTTCCATTCTAAGCCCTGACAACTTCTTTTCTACTGTTCCATGATTGTAAAAACTTTTTTTAAAAAATTCCACTTCTAAGTGATACAATGCAATATTTGCATTTCTCTCTCTGACTTATTTCACTTAGCATAAAGCCCTCAAGTGTCATCTATGTGTTTAAAATGGCAGGATCTTCTTCCTTGTTATGGCTGGAAAATATTTCATTATATATACCCATTATATTCATCAGTGAAAACTTAGGATGTTTTTGTACTTTGGCTATTGTAAATTATACTGCAATGAATATGGGCATACAAATATCTCTTCCAGGTAATGGTTTTATTTCATTTGGGTCTTTATCCAGAAGTGGGATTACTGAGTCATACAGTAATTCTATTTTACATTTCTTAAGGAAACTTCATACTGCTTTCCATAGTGACTGTATCAGTTCACATTACCATTCCCAGTGCACAAGACTTCCCTTTTCTCCACATCCTCACCAGCATTTGTTATCTCTTGTCTTTTCGACAATAAGTATTTTATCAGGTGTGAGGTGGAATTGATCTGTGGTTTTATTTGCATTTCCCTGATGATTAGTCATACTGAGCACATTATTTTCATGTAGTTGTGGGCCATTTGTATGTCTTCCTTGGAAAGTTGTCTATTCAGGTCCTTTGTCCATTTTTTTAATTGGGATATTTGTTTTTTTTTGCTATTGAGTTCTATGAGTTTTTATATAATTTGGATATTAATCTCTTAACAGGATATGTGTTTGCAAAATTTTTTGTCATTTGGTGGGTTTCCTTTTTTTTTTTAATTTTTTTTCACTTAATATATTTTTTTAATTTATTTTTAGAGAGAGGGGAAGGGAGGAAGAAAGAGAGGGAGAGAAACAGCAATGTATGGTTGCCTCTCACATGGCCCTCACAGGGACCTGGCCCGCAACCCAGGCATGTGCCCTGACTGGGAATCGAACCGGGACCGCTTGGTTCCCAGCCCGCGCTCAATCCACTGAGCTACACCAGCCAGGACTGGTGGGTTTCCTTTTTATATTTGTATTATTTCCTTTGCTTCACAGAACCTTTTTACTTTGATCTAGTTACACTTGTTTAATGTGCTTTGACTGCCTTTGTTTTAGGTGTCAAAAAAATAAAAATCATTGCCAAGACCTAAGTCAAGTAGCTTACCTTTTCTTCCATGGAGTTTATGGTTTTGGCTTTACGTTCTAGTGTTCAGTTCATTTGAGTTGATTTTCATGTATAGTCTAAGATAAAAATCCAGTTTCATTGCTTTACAACGGCCATTCAGTTTTACCAACATGTTTGTTAAAGAGACCAACATTTCTGTGTTTATTTTCTTGGCTCATTTGTTGAAAATCAATTGAGCGTATATAGCATGAGGCAAAATTAGGTTTACAGTTATTTGTATGGAAAATAATACAATAATTAATAAAGATTACTACAAGAATAAACTCTTGCGTTTAGTGTACTTACAACTATAAACATATTTTTGCCCCGCCCTGTATAGATTTCTTTCTTTCTTTTTTTTTTTTTAAGATTTTATTTATTTATTTTTAGAGAGAGGAGAAGGGAGGGAGAAAGAGCAATGTATGGTTGCCTCTCACGTGGGCCTCACTGGGGACCTGGCCTGCAACCCAGGCATATGCCCTGACTGGGAATCGAACCGGCACCCTGTGGTTCCCAGCCCGCGCTCAATCCACTCAGCTACACCAGCCGGGCAATTTCTCTGTGCTTTCTATTATGTTTTGTTGTAAAATGTATCTGTTTTTATGCTGATACTATAATGTGTCAGTTACTACAGTTTGAAATCTGGAAGTGTGATGCCTGTGGCTTTTTCTCCTTTCTCAATATTATTTGGTTATTCAGAGTTTTTTGTGTTTTCGTACAAATGTTAGCATTGTTTGTTTTATTTCTCTGAAAAATAACTTTGGGGTCTGGATAAGTATTGGATTCAACCTGTAAATTGCTTTGGGTAATAGGGACATGTTAACAATATTAATTCTTCAAATCCATGAGCACCAAATATCTTTGTTCTTTAAAATTAAATTTATTGAGGTGACGTTGGTTAATATTATATAAATTTCAGGTGTACTACATTATAATTTGATATCTGTATGTTCTATTGTATGTTCCACAGAAAGTAGTTTCCTTATTTTACCATATATTTAACCCCCTTTACCTAATTCACCCTCCTCCGATACCCTTTACCCTCCGGTAACCACAATTATGTTGTCAGGATCTATAATTTTGTGTTTGTTTTGTTAATTCATTTGTTTCTTTTTTGTTTTATATTCCACATATGTGAAATCATTGTTTTTGCCCTTTTCCATCTGATTTATTTCAGATAATCACTTAGATAATACACTAGAGATCCATTAATATTGTCACAAACGGCAATATTTCATTTTTTATTCCATTGTGTGCATATATCACATTTTCTTTGAATATCTTTCCATTTGTGTCTTTTTCAATTCAATTTCATTGCTCAGTTTCTTATAATTTTCAGGGTACAGAATTTTCACCTCCTTGGTTAAATTTTTTCCTAAGCATTTTATTATCTTTCATGCTATTGTTTGATTTTTTTTATTTTTCTGCCCAGAAATTTGTTGTTAATGTAAAAAACATAACTGATTTTTGTATATTGATTTTGAACCCTACAACTTTACTAATTTGTTTATTAATTCTAATAGTCTTTTAATGGAGACCTTAGGTTTTTTTATATATAATATTATGTCACCCGTAGAGACAATTTTTCTGCTTCTGTTTTGATATGCATGACTTTAATTTCTCTTCTTGCCTAATTTCTCTGGATAGGATTCCCAATACTATGTAAAATAAAAATGGCAAGATTGGGTATCCTTGTCTTATTCTTAAGAATAGGAAAAAAGTTCAGCTTTTCACTGTTGTGTGTGATGTTAGCTGTAGGCTTGTCATATTTGACCCTTATTATGTTGAGATATGTTACATTTGTATAAAAATATTTGAGATACTTTTATCATAAAGGGTGGTTGAGTGTTATTTTTCCTCTTCTATTTTTTTGGAAAAGTTTAAGGATTCACATTAATTCTTCTTTAAATATTTGGTAGAATTAATCTCTGAAACTCTCTGGTTGTGGATTTTCTTTTTAGTTTTTCATTTCAATTAGTGATTCCATCTATTTTCTTCTTATTCAGATTTGTTATTTTTCATGATTCATTCATATATATATATGTATATATATATATATATATATATATATATATATACACATATATATTTCTAAGAATATTATCTCTAAGTTATCCAATTTGTTGGTATACAAATTTTCATTGTCTTTCAAACTTTTGTATTTCTGTGGTATCAGTTATAATACCTTTTCTTTCATTTATAATTGTATTTATTTGAGTCATTTCTCTTTTTTTTTTTGATAAGTCTAGCTAAAGATTTATTTATTTTATGTTTTCAAATACCAGGCCTTTTTAATTTATTTTTTCTATTATCTTTTTATCTATATGTTATTTATTTTTATTATGACCTTTATTATGTCCTTCCTTCTAGTAACTTTGGGATTTATGTTTCTTTTTTTAGTTCATTGACATATAAAGTTGTTCATTAGAGATTTTTCCTTTAATGTAGATGTTTATTGCTATACACATATTTCTTAGAAAATCTTTTACTGTATGTTGTATTTTCATTTTTATTGTCTCAAGATATTTTTGATTTCCCTATTGCTTTCTTTTGACTATTAACTGTTCAAAATAATATTGTTCAATCTTAACATAGTTGTTAATTTTCCAGTTTTCTTTTCTGTAATTGATTTCTAGTCTCATGCCATGGGAAAAGACTTTTGATATGGTTTCAACCTTGTTAAAGTTCTTACGACTTATTTTAGGGCCTAATACTGATTTATCCTGGAGAATATTTCAGATACACTTGAGAAGAATGTGCTTTCTAATGATGTTAGAGGGAATGCTCAGGATATATCTCACAGGGCCTTATAATCTAATGTATAGTGTAAGTACAAGTGTCATTATTGATTCTGCCTCTGGATGATCTACCAGCTATGAAATTGAGTGTTGTATCCCCTGTTCATTGCTGCTACATCTCCCTTGAGCTGTTAATATATGCTTTATATATTCAGATGCTCTTATGTTAGGTGCATACTTATAAATATTATATACTATTGATGAATTTATTTATCAGTATGTAATAATCTCCTTTGTCTCTTACTACAGTCTTGGCTTGAAATCTATTTTGTCTGACAGAAGTAGAGCCATCCCTGTTTTCTTTTGGTTTACGTTTGCATGAAATACTTTTTTCCATTTCTTCACATTTATGTATGTGTCCTTAAAGCTGAAGTGAATCTCTTATAGGCAGCTTATGATTGGGTCTTTTCTTTTTTATTCATGCAAGCACTCCATGCCTTTTGATTCAAAAATTTAGTCTAGTTACATTTAAAGTAATGTTGGGAGCTGGGTGGAGGGGGTCATAGGAGAAAAAATGAGAACTATCTGGTAATTTTAAAATTGTTTTCTGCTTCTTTTATAATTTCTTAGTTTTTTTCTTCTTCTTTCACTGTCTTTCTTTATTATTTGACAGTTTTCTATAGTGGCATGCCTAGATATCTTTCTCTTTCTCTTTTGTGTATTTACTGTAGATTTTTACTCTAAGATTACCATGATGCTTACATAAAATATTTAAAAATTATAAGTTCATTTTAAGCTCATAACAACTTCAATAAAATTAAAAGACAACCCACAGCATGAGAGAACATATTTGTCAATATATCTAATAAGCGGTTAATATAAAACATTTATAAAGAACTTACAGAACTCAACACCAAAAAAACAAACAACCCAAGTGAAAATGGACAAAGAACTGAATAGACACTTCTGCAAAGAGGACATACAGATGTCCAATAGACATGTAAAAAGATGCTCAACATCACTAATCATCAGAGAAATGCAAATTAAAATCTCAATAACATATTATCTCACACCTTCCAAAATGGCTATCATCAATAAATCAACAAATAGTAAGTGTTGGGGTAGATGTGGAGAAAGAAGAACCCTTTTGCACTGTTGGATAGAATGCAGATTGGTGCAGTCACTGTGGAAAGCAGTATGGAGATACTTCAAATAACTTAAAAATGAATCTGCCTTTTGACCCAGTGATCCCACTTCTTGGAATATATCTGAAGGAACTCAAAATACTAATTTGAAAGAACATAAGCACACCTATGTTTGTTATAGCATAAGTTACAATTGTCAAGATAATGGAAGCAGCCCAAGTGTCCATCAGTAGATGAGTGGATAAAACAACTATGGAACATTTATATAGTGGAATACTACTCGGCCATAAAAAAGAAGAAAGTTTTACCCTTTGTTACAGTATGAATGGACCTGGAGAGCATTATGCTAAGTGAAATAAGCCAGTCAGATAAAGGCAAATACCATATGATTTCACTTATGTGTGGACTCTAATGAACAAACCGAGCTAGAAAGCAAAATAGAGGCAGACTCATAGATAGAGAGCAGGCTGACAACAAAAGGGGGGCAGATTGAGGGGTGGAGGGATTGAATGAAAGGAAAAAAAGACTCATGGACATGGACAACAATGTGGTGATTGTAAGGGGGAGGGGATTATAAGGGGACTAAAATATATTGGAAAATAGAATAATGAAAAAATCTAAAAAAAGGAATGGGAAAAGGCATATGAAATTTAAAAGTTTATATTTGTTAAAGTGAATGATGGGTATAGGGAGATTTCTTATACCCCCTTCTATTCTTCACCAGTCATTTTTTTTTAATTCTAAAAAAAAGGAATAAGAAAACATAACTTTTCTCGCCAAACCGGTATAGTGGTAATTAACTCTTTCAACCCTTTCTTTGTTTGTTTGTTTTTACATTTTATGTCTCCTTCAGTTCTGAAGAATTACTTTGCTAGGTAGAGTATTTTTGGTAGGAGGACATTTTCCCTAGCACTTTGAATATATTGACCACACTCCCTTCTGGTTTGCAAAGTTTCTGCTAAAAAAATATGTTACTAATCTTATAGTTTCCTTGCCTATAAAAACCTGCTTTTCTTTTGTTGCACTTAAGATTCTCTCCTTGTCTTTAAGTTTTCACAATTTAATTTTAATGTTTCCTGGTGTGGGTTTTATCTTAGTTGGAAATGTCTGATTATCCACTTCAATATTTGTTTCTTTCTCAGGATTAAGAAAGCTGGACCCTCAGCCCTGGCTGGGTGGCCCAGATAGTTGGGGCATCATTCTGTACAACTAAAGGTTGTGGGTTTGATCCCTGGTCAGGGCACCTATCTATGTTACGGGTTGAATCCCCTGTTGAGGTGCATTCAGAAGGCAGCTGATCAATGTTTCTTGCAGACAGCAATGTTTCTCACTCATAGGAATGTTTCTTTCTCTCTCTCTCTCTCCCTCTCTCCATCTCTCCTTCTTTCCCTAAAAATCAATAAATAGATCCCAATGTGAGATTTTTT
>PVJI01017138.1:0-36493 GCA_004026765.1 Micronycteris hirsuta | reverse complement strand
GTGGAATTTGGAGAAGAGTCAGCGTGACTCCTGGATGCTTGTGAAAACCCCTAGGGCACTCGAAGCTGATTACCACTTCCGCCATCATCCTCATAAAATGCAGCATAGGGCTAAGGCATGTCCGAGCCAGATTCAGGGGAGATCTCGGGACTTTGTTATAAGATCTTTAATTGTTCTGATAGTTAAAGAAAAGTAAATTAAAATTGTACTGAGGTACCAATTTATACTTAATAAATTAGCAAAAATATATATAATAGCCACTGCCTGTGAGGGTGTGGTAAAACTGGTACAGTGAGTGACAGCAAACCTGGGTTTCACTACCCTGAAAAGTACTCTGGCAAATATTTTTAAAATCATAAAAATGTATCTTTCACCCTGGCTGGTGTAGCTCAGTGGATTGAGCGCGGGCTGGGAACCAGAGGGTCCCGGTTCAATTCCCAGTCAGGGCACATGCCTGGGTTGCGGGCCGGGTCCCCAGTGAGGGCCGTGTGAGAGGCAACCATACATTGCTATTTCTCTCCCTCTCTGTCTCTCTTTTCCCCTCTCTCTAATAATAAATAAATAAAATCTTAAAAAAAAGGATGGGGTGTTTTCTGTAACCCCAAAATTAAAAAAAAAATGTATCTTTCAACTTAGTTCCTGGGACCAGGACCAAAAATTTAGACTCAGGAAAAAAAAAATACAAAAATAAGAAAAAGTTCTGTTACAAAATTCATGAAAACATTATTGAACTTGTAATTAGCAAAATGCCTCGTGTACTGGAGAATGACCCTGCCCACCACCACCAGCAGGGCCCGGCTGCGTTAAGAATGACACATCAAACCCACGGCTCTATGGTCAATTAATATTCAACAAAGGGGCAGGAGAATAAAATGGAGTACAAATAGCCTCTTCAATAAATGGTATTGGGAGATCTGGTCAGATACATGCAAAAACATGAAACTAGACCACCAACTTACCCATACACCAAAATAAACTCAAGATGGATGAAAGACTTAAATGTAAGTTATGACACCGTGAAAGTCCTAGAGGAGAACATAGGCAGGAAAACCTCAGATATCCCACATAGCAATATTCTCACTGATATGTCCCCCAGGGCAAGGGAAATAAAGGAAAGAATAAACAAATGGGACCCCATCAAAATAAAAAGATTCTGCACAGCTAAAGAAAAATATCAAAGTGAAAAGGGAACCAATCACATGGGAAAACATATTTGCCAATGATACCTCGGACAAGGATTAGATCTCCAAAAGACAGGGTCTGGCAGAAGTAACAGCTGCTTGAGTGTGGTTGACAGAGCAATAATATGGGTATAATAATTTATAGTTTTAATTTGGACATTTTGCCTAAAATGTCATATGGTGTGCTTAGATGTGATATTGTTATGTTACAGAATTACATGCTTATGATTTTGTAATAAAAAAGGGTCATTATTTGTGCTGAACCCTGTATATAAAGAACTCATATGGCTCGATACCAGGAAGACAAACAATCCAATTAAAAAATGGGCAAAGGCCCGGCTGGTGTAGCTCAGTGGATTGAGCGCAGGCTGGGAACCGGGTGGTCCTGGTTCGATTCCCAGTTGGGGCGCATGCCTGGGTTGCGGGCTGGGTCCCCGGTGAGGGCCATGTGAGAGGCAGCCACGCATTGCTGTTTCTCTCCCTCTCTTTCTCCCTCCCTTTCCCTCTGTCTGAAAGTAAATAAATAAAAAAAATCTTTAAAAAAAAATAAATAAAAATAAAAAAAATAAAAAATGGGCAAAGGACTTGAACAGACACTTCTCCAAGGAGGGCATACAGAGGGCCCACAGACATATGAAAGGATGCTCAGCATCACTAATTCTCAGAGAGGTGCAAATTAAAACCTTAATGATACCATCTCACACCTGTCAGAATGGCCATCATAAATGAATAAACAACAAGTGTTAGCGAGGTTGTGGAGAAAAGGGAACCCTAGTGCACTGTTGGTGGGAATGCAGGCTGGTGCAGACACTGTGGAAAACAGTATGGAATTTCCTCAGGAAACTAAAAATGGAACTGCCTTTTGACCCAGCAATTCCACTGCTGGGATTATACCTAAGAATCCTGAAACACCAATTCAAAAGAACCTATGCACTCCAATGTTCATAGCAGCACAATTTACAATAGACAAGTGCTGGAAACAACCTAAGTGCCCATCAGTAAATGAATAGATCAAAAAACTGGTACATTTACACAATGGAATTCTACATAGCAGAAAGAAAGAAGGCGCTCATGACAGCATGGACAGAACTGGAGAGTACTGTGCTAAGTGAAATAAGGCAGGTGGTAAAAGACAAACACCATATGATCCCGCCTATAACAGGAACCAAATGAACAAAACAAACAAATGAGCAAAATAGAACCAGAAGCATGGAAACAATGAACAGGCTGACAGTGACCTGAGGGGAGGGGGAAGGGGGAGAAGAGAAAAAAGAAGGGGAAGGGTCTAGTCAAGGAACGTGTATGGATGACCCATGACATGACAACAGGGTGGGGACTGACTGTGGGAGTGGGGGGCGAGGGGGCAGGGGACAGCAATGGGGGAAAATTGGGACAACTGTAATAGAACGACGGTAAAATAAAAAAAATTTTTTTAAAAAGTAAAACGTAAAAAATAAGAATGACACATGAGCGTGATACCTGCTGCCAGCTATGGAGGACTGTGGGCTCCCCCGGGGCGGACGCAGGGGCAGGGGCGGAGCCGGCTCTGAATCCTCAAACCCAGCCTGGCAAGGAGCGGCTGCCAGAAATGTTTGTGAATTAATAATCCCTTAGCAACGTGAGAAACTTCCACAGATGCAACGTTACATGGAGAAAGGAGGATATAAACCTCTAGCTGTGCCACAGTCTAAACCAGCAACCTTCAACCTTTTCGTCTCACGGCACACAGAAACTAATTACTACAATTCTGCGGCACACCAAGTCATATATTTTTTGCTGATCTGACAAAAAATAGGTATAATTTTGGTTCATTCACACCAGACAGCTATTGTTGTATTGGCTGTTATCATTTTTTTATTTGACAATCTAAGGGAAAAGAGGTCAGTGCCCCTGACTAAATAGTCAGTATTGCATGTTTCAAAATTTCTTGCGGCACGCCAGTGTACCACCGCACACTGGTTGAAAATTGCTGGTCTAAACTGTGTATAAATTATCTACACTCTTGAATGAGAGCTAGAAGGAACAGAGAAAAAGTTTTACACAGCAATTGAGGCTCTGGGTGATTTATTTTTAATTTTTGGATTCTTGTTACTGTTGATACAATGTAGTTCATATAAGACATAGAAACTATGTAGGAATTTTTCTAAGTTTTGAATTTTGTCCAGTTGCCCTGGACGGGTGGCTCAGTTGGTTGAGCATTGTCCCATACACCAAAATGTCACGGGGGCGATTCCTGGTCAAGGCACATGCCTAGGTTGCAGGTTTGATCCCCAGTCAGGGTCAGGGAGTATGCAAGAGGCAATCAATCAATGGTTCTCTCTCACATCGATGTCTCTCTGTCTCTGCCTCTGTGTCTCTCTCTATATCTTCCTGCCCCCTCCACCTCTCCGTTCCTCTCTCTCTCTAAATCAATAAACATGTCCTCGAGTGAGGATAAAAATAAAAATAAAAATAAAAAGAATGTCCAGAATCCCAAGGCCCTTGTTCCCTGGACATGGAAGCTGGGACTCAGCTAAGAGGGGGCCCAAGGCTGGCCATGCTGACGCTCAGTCACTCTGGAAATGCTCTACATCGCGTGGTCGTGCTGGAAGTGGAGCCAGAGGGACGCGGGGCCCTTCTAACCCTCCAGCCGGGGCACAGGCATGACAACCCGGGGCAGTCAGGGCAAGGACAGAGGGAAGCTGGGGGTGAAGGGACAGGGAGGGGCACCTAAGCGGAGCCCTAAGGGATGAAGAGAAAGCGGACGGCACCCACATGCAAGCAGGAGGAAGAGACTCCTGGCCGAGGTGCTGGCATGAGCCGGGGCCTGGAAACGGCCTCGATGGGACGGGGAAGGAGAGGCTCGCACAGCTCCATGAGGTAACCTGAGTGAATGAGGATAGACGTGGAGGAAATGGAGCTGTCCCTTGGGTGCCTCAGACTCTTCATCCTTTCATCCATTCAGCAAACGTGAACGGCGTGCCAGCTCTGCCCCATGCTCTGTGCTAAGGGCTTTGCAAATTCACCTAGTCCTATCCTCTCAGTTCCCTAGGAGGGAGGATTATGCCCATTTACAAACGGTGGCTCAGAAAGGTGAAGTGGAGGAACAACACCCTGGAACCCACTGTGACCCAAAGTCCACCCCCAAAGCTGTTCCCCAAGAACCAGGCTCTGCTCCGTGCAGGACCAGGGGATCCAGGCGGGCCAGCCCCTGGCCAGGGGAGGACTGTCCCTCGGGGCTCCGCACTAGGGGCTGTGGCTGCTGGGGCTGGCTCTGCCTGCAGCGGAGGCAGCCAGGACACAGGGAGCACGTGTGGTGTGGTGGGCCCAGTGCAGGGTCTCCTCCCCGCACCTTCGGGCTCAGCACTCCCACCTGCAGCATGGCCGGACAAGTGCTGTGGCCCTCTCTGCTGAGGAGAAGGAGGTGTAAAATCAGGTACCCCCTGCCCTGGCTGCTGTGGCTCAGTTGGTTAAAGCATCGTCCTGCAACCAAAAGGTCGCTGATTCAATACCTGCCAGGCCACATACGTGCCTAGACTGCAGGCTCAGTACCCAGCGGGGGCACCTGCGAGTGGCAAGTGGTCCATGTTTCTCTCACATCAGTGTTTCTTTCTGTCTCCCTTCTCCTCTCTCTCTCAAATGAGAAAAAAATAAACCTTTAAAAAATAAAATAATATACGCCTAACCCATCTTCTCCCCAAAAGTGGGGCCCATCTGAGACTCTGGTGGGCATGGAGGTGCTGCTACGTCGTCACCCCTGGACAGAGCTCCCTGAGTCTGTTCCTCCGTCTGCTCAGGCAGACAGAGCTGGGCCCTCTGCGGCTCTCCATCCAGGGCTAAATGACTCATGGCTGCTCAGCCTCCTTCTTCTCCCTCCCCTTCATCTCCAGCAGCCTACCTGGACCCCCATCCCCCAGGCTCATGAGCAGCAGGCCCCAGCTATCCGCAGTGAGCAACTTCCTGCTGACATCTCAGAAGCTGACCTCCTGGTCTGGAGCTCTGCTCCAGCCCTGGGGGAGGTGGGGGAGCCAGACAGAGGAGGGGGAGTTGAGAAGGAGAAGCAGAGAGTGGGTGGGACTGGGAGAAAAGGATGTGGGTGACAGGGGACCAGTGAGACAAGACAGGGCCAGGCCTGACACACAGACATCAAGACAAAGACAAATTGGATAAATGTCCCCCTGGGCTTCAGGGACCCCCAGTGGCCTAATGCCCCCAAACCTCTCTAATAAACTCCAGACTGCATCTTCAACAGCCTCCTGGGGATCACCCCCCGGGCAGCGCACAGGCCTCTCCCAGGCACCGCGTCCACCGCTGCTGTGACGTCTACCCCAATGCCTGCTCCGCTCTGCTCCCCTCCTGTGCCTAGAACCCAGGCAAGGTTCTGGACTCGTCCCTCACTGCCATCCCTGGGACCCCACTCAGCCAGGGCCTTCCCAGCAGCTCCTCCTCACAACCCCAGGCAGGCCTCGCCATCCTCACTTGGAGTACTGCAGCCGCATCTCCGGGCTCCCAGGACAATCTGTCCCCTGCAGCCAGGGAGCCTTCGGAAACCCAGAGCCAACCCCGACCAGCCTGAAAGACGCGCTGCCTTTCTCTCTGCCTTCAGCAAATCCTAACTCCAAAGCATCGTCCTCACTCTGGCTCTGCCTGCACTCTTACCCTCAGCCCAGGCCTCTGGCCCTGGGAGTCTCCCTCCCTGAGGGGACTCACCAAGACCCTCTCAATTTGCTGCCTGGCTCCCGCTGGCTTCCCGGCCCCTTCCCCCAGACTCCTGCTGCCCCAGGCCTCCCTCAGCCTGAGCTCTCACAGAGGGCTGTCACATCAGTCTCCCACTAGGACTTGAGAGCAGAGCCTGCGTCCGATCCCTGTCTGGTCCCCAGCAGCAGCACAGTAGCTGACAGGGTATGTGGGAGGCCTGAGAAGAAGTTTGTTGAATGAATAAACAACTGGGACAGAAAAAAATGGGGGAAAGAAATAAGAGATTAAGGCAAAGGCAGTAACCATCAGAGACAGGAACAGGAAACACACCCTCAGGAGAGACTCTGAGACCCAGAGAGAGACTGAGAGGCCAGGCCAGGAGGCTGGATCGGGGCAGGGAGGGAAACCTCTGCAGAGTCAGAGCTGACAGAGCAGCAGCAGGAGCTGCCGAGAGACAGCCGAGGAGACAGAACTGATCAGAGACCGCTCCGCTGCAGTGAGGCGGTGTGACTCACACGCAGAGTAACACCAGGCACAGAAACACACAGTTTAACACTCAGAGGCACACCACACACAACCTCACAGGCACACTGGCACGTGTTCAATAAGGACACATAGTCACCCACAACCCAGCTCCACACAGAACGCCCACACGTAGAAGGCCAGACAACCCCCATCACACTGTCCTGTCCTCAAAGCACACAACCACCATCTGGTGTCTTATTTACTTACTGCTTGCTTCTATTTTGCTTATCTCGCCCTCAAGATGTAAACCCATGACAGCAGGGCCTAATCTGTCTGGTTTGCCACCAAGTTCCTGGATATAACACAAAACTTGGCATGTAGTATGTGCTCAATAAATATGTGTTGAATGACTGAATGGTGGAGACACACAAGGGAATACCATCCCCTCCGGTTGTCAGGCTCCGCCTCATCACCTCCCTGGCCCAGTACCAGGTCCCATGCAATCTGAGAGGGTCCAAAGACTGAGAGGGGGTTCCTGGAGCTGGTAGAGGGGATCTCAGGGAAACAGGGGGAGATGGAGGATGTACGATGACAAGATGAGATGAAATGGCCTGGGCACTGCATGGGCACTCACCCTCCCACTCCCCCTGTGTGTGTGGGGGGGGATGTGGGGTGTACCTGTGCAAGCGTTGTTCTCCTGCCCCAGGACATAAAGATTCTAGAGACATCACAGGTAGCAAGTACCTGCCTGCAGGGAGCCCAGGCTGAGAGGCAGGGAGGCAACAGTTAAGGCAGGGCCGGGCAGAGGTGCTATAAGTGAACGCCCACTAACTTTGTGAGTTAATGAATTAAAATGCCCGGGACAGGCAGGGAAGCCCCAGAGAACTGCTCCAGCTGCCCTGTGCCATGCGCCACATGCCACCTGCCCCAGGCTCTCTTTAATGACAGGTGAGAGGAGCCTGCACTTGGCATGGGACCCACCACTAGATTCTGGACCCACTACTTTCTTCCACTGCCTGTGTTTCCGAAGCTCCAGGGGCCCCAGGGTACCAAGGCCAGCCCCAGCATGCCAGAGGAGATAAAGGGAGGCACCTCAAGCCTGCCACCTGGTCTGAGCAGCTTTCGTCCCACCTGTTGCTGGTGCATGCGCATCTGCCCAGGTCAGGGGTTATGGCTGGAATAGGGTTTCTATCCCTGTCTATGTCAGTGGCAACCTGGCGCCCAGGCCTGTGGCCACTGGTCCCTCAGGAACAGGCTACAGTGGCCCAGGGAGGTCCCAGATCCCCAAAGAGTGCCCGATGTGTGGGGTCATGGCACCTCAACTCTGGCTCCAGGTGGCCCAGCTAAGCGTGGGGACATAGGGGAAGAAATAAGACCCGTCTGTCTCTTGGACTCCCTCCTTTCTCTTATCTCCTGCAACTTTAAAGACTTTCAACTGGAAACTGAGCTGAGGCTCGTTAAAATTTAAAAGCCAGGGCCTGGGGAGCTGGGCATGGAGGGCACAGAGCCAGCCTGGCGCTGGGGGCTCTTCTAGCCCCAGGGGACACTGACTAGAGGCACCCACCCCACCCCCTGCCCTACTCCCATTCACAGAAAGGTACCAAGGGGGCTGCACATCTACACCTCAACCTGAATAACACTCCAAAATTGGCAAATTGCAAAGGGTTATCCTGTGACCAGCATGCCCCATCCTTTGTCTCTCCCAGCTCCCTCTCTGGATGCAATCCCTTGCTCCATTCCAGCAGCACCTCCTTTAATGCAGGCCTCGGGCCCTCTGTCCAGACGATACAGTAATAGCCTCCTCCTCCCACTGCATTATGTAAAATCCTTCCCCAAAACCCCAAGAGCTCCAGGATCCAAGTCCTAGGGGCCTTAGTCTAGCTCTCTCAATACCTCCAGCCCCGAGATCCAAGCCCTACACCAAATGCCTGCAGTTCTCCTAATGCACTGCCCTGTTTCCTGCCTCCTTTGCATAGCTGTTCTTCTGCATGGCCAGCTCCCAGCGCTATCAAACGGGTATGCCTCATTCTCCACCCAGTTCAAAAGGGATCAACTGAGCATTCCTTCTCTATGAAGTCTTCTCAGGCCCCCAGGGCTGGTTCAGAGCCCCCGCTGGGTCTCCACAGCTCCTGTGACAAGTGTCTGCCTCAGCATCCAACTGGGAGCTCCTTGAGTGCAGGGCTCAAGTTTGATTCCCCTCTCTGTCCCCAACCTCCAGCACAGGGCCAGGCAGAGGTGCTATAAGTGAACGCCCACTAACTTTGTGAATTAATGAATTAAAATGCCTGGGACAGGAAGGGCAGAACTACCATCCTCATTTGACAGATGAGGAAGCGAAAGCCTAGGCAGGGGCAGCAACCTGCCTATGGCCATGTGGCTGGAATTTTGGACCCAGTATTCTTTCACCTACAGCCTCAAACTGACCCAGACATGTCCTCCAGGAAGCCTTCTCTAACACTTCCAGCTACTTCTGACCTTTCCCTTTCTGAGCCTCACCCCTACACCTAAAGGCTGGAAAAGCCTTAGCTATCCACCCTTACTCTATGTCCAGAACCCCCTACCACGGCCTAAGGCCAGGGCGACCTCTGCAAACCACCTGCCCAGCAACTTCCTGTAGAAATGGAGAAACTGAGGCCCAGAGGGGACAGAGGCCCACCCTGCACCTGAACTCACCCAATGCAAAGCCCTAAAACCAGACTAACTCCCAACTCTGCCACCACAGATAAGAAAACTAACTCTAAAAGGTGAAGTGACCCCCAAAGTCACACAGCAAAGACTGGGCTCGTGCCCAACTGGGTCCCCCCAGGGTGCCCTCCTACGGTGACACAGCACAGCAAGACCCAAGTCAGCAGAGAGAGAAAGTTATGAGCCATGAGGTCCTAGAGACAGAAAGGCCCAAGGGAGCAAAGAGATCTCAGCCTTAATGGTCTCAGCCTTGAACTCAAGGACCTGGATTCTGATCCTGCCTCAGCCACTTCCTATTTGGCCTCGCCCAAGTAAATTCCTGCTCTGAATCTCAGTTTCCACATCTGTTTGATGGGCTTAATAAGACCCATGCCACAGGACAGTTGTGAAGACACGGTAGAAAGACCAAACATCTGGCCCCACCCCTGCGCCCACCTTCCCCATGACCTTCTGAGTCCCACAGACTTGTATGAGTGAAAAGGGCCCTTGGAGATCCCCAAGATGATCCCCTGACCCCTCATTTCATAGGCAGAGAGAATAATGTGCCGAGAGCTGACAGGACAGAGCACTGGCTTGAGAGCTTGGGTGGGGGGTGGGGAGCAGAGGGATAATGAGACAGGGCAGTGAGGGGCTACTGGAGCTTTCTACAAGGGGGAAGGGGAACAGCCATAGGACAGGAAGTCCGAGAAGACAGGACCCCGCTGCCCAACTTCCTATGGCAACAGGAGCCTCAGGCTCTCAGCTACAGTCCCCCAAGTGATCTCCCACCCCTACTCCAGCTGCCAAACCCCTCAAGCCCCTTCCCACTGGGCCCACTCCTGCCTGCGAACATCTGTTCCATGAGTAGACAGGGGTCACCTGGAATTGTCAATCCTCTCCCCACCAGGGTCTGAAAAGCTCTGAGGACAAGGGCCAGGTCTCTCCCTCTCTCTCACGCAGCCAGCCAAGCGCCAGGTGGGGCAGCAGCACCGGAGACCCTGAGCACCGCGGCATCCAGGGCAGGGCTGGGCAGGCCATGCCTCTCCTGCTTCCTGTCCCCCGTTCCTCATTCCATTCCCATGGGCCCCAGCACAGACACTGAGTCCACAGGCTCTTGGGGCCAAGAAAGCCCCATGACACAGAAAGAGAGACAGCTCAGAGAGGGGCAGGGATGTGCCCACTGTCACACACACAGAAGAGGACAGCACAGCCAGGAAGAAGCCAACCTCTTGCCCAGCCGGCCCCGTGTGACTGACTGACAGGCCCTCCGGAACCCACCTCTCGCAGCACTACCGGAGTCACCGGGAGACCGGCCTGGACACTGGGAGACCTGGGTTCAGGTTCCAGGCTGGCCTCGGCCTTGGACCAGGACGCATGTCCGACATCTGCCTCTGGGACAGGGCCTGACCTCCCAGGAGGTGGTGTCTGCCTCCTCTCCAGTGCCCAGAGCACAGCGCAGGCCTTGGGCCAGGCCGGGCTGGAGGCCAGAGGGAGGGAAAGGGCCTCCAGCAGCCCCTTCCCGTTGTCCTGGCACCGAATGTCGGGCCCAGTGCCACAGTGGCATCCAGGGACCTCTGGACACAGGGGTAAGAGAACATAAGTCTGGGGGAAGGGAGATAAGATGGAGAAAATCAATCAGGTAGATAGACAGGCAGATTCGGATCCACACACCCCACCTCGTGATGACCAGCACAGGGCCCGTCCAGGGGGCAGCTGGCTTTCCCAGCTCAGGGAGCGGGCCTAGAAGGCTGGGGTGGGCGGGTGCAGGGAGGGGAGCGGGTAGAAGCTCAACAAACACCTTTGATTGAGTTCCAGCCTCCAGGAGTGACCCAATCACCTCTGGGACTTTGGCTTCAAACCTGCTGTGTGACCTTGGCAAGCCGTGCCCCTTTCTGTGCCTCAGCTTTCTCATTTGTCAAAGGAGAACGGGATGAGAACACTGCATCCCTCACAGTTATCGATGGGGTCAAATGCCGTAATGTTGACTCAGATGTGGGCGCAGGCGGAGAGAGACAGAGACTCTGCAGCCAGGCTGGCCTGGGTTCCACTCAGCTGCCCTGCAGCCTTGGGTCAGCGTCATCACAGTTCTCAGCCTCAGTTTCTCTGCAGCATGGAAACAAGCCTCCCACTGCCCAAGACTCGCCTGAGGGTACATTAGATGGCGGAGAAAAATGCTTGGCTCGAAGCAGGGGCTCTTAGAAAGGGTATTCCTGAAATTTTAGGGGTGGGAAGCTCAGGGACTTCTGCCCATCTCCCAGAGCCCCACCTGACTTTGCCGAGGGGATCAGGAGTGGGGGACACCCCAGTTCTGCCCAACCTACAGTCCTCAACCCTCACCCCACTGGAGGTAGCAGACCTGGAGGGCAGCGACTGGCAGAAAAACAAGACAGAGGGCTAAGCTGAGCAGCTGGATACCTGAGTTCCAAGCCCAGCTCTGCTGGAACTGGGCTATGTGACCCTGGGCTGGCCCCTGTCCCTCTCCGGGCCTCAGCGTCCTCACTTGCACCCCTGTGAGGAGGGAGTGTGAAACGGGATTGCCAAGGGCCCTTCGGCACCTCCAGTCTCTGCTCTGTCTGAGAGGGAAGACGGGTCAGGGTTCTGGTTGCCAGGGAGGGTGACTGCCCCACCCACAAGCCCGCCAGACCCCGGATTTTCCAGGTCCCCTCGGCCCCCAAGGAAGGCTATCGGACAAGACTGATCTGTAGTGGCGGTCTGGCCCCCAGACCATCAACTCCAGTCCAGAACTGGGCCAGTTTATTCATTAACCAAGCCAGATGGAGGGGGAAGCTCCACCCTGTTGACACAGGGTGGGAACACAAGACTCAGTTCAGCTCTTCCCCTTCCTCCCGCTGGGGAGCCAGCTCCGTGGGGGACTACACTCCCCACCCCACTGCGCAGCCGTCCTCGATCCTTTCCCAGGTCAAGGTCAGGAAAACAGCCTTGTTCTCACAACAACCTCATTCACCTTTCATTCAATTGTTCAATTTGTTCCTTCTTTCATTCCATCCTTCACTCAGCCGACATCTCTGCTCTGTCTGTGTTGGGTACAGGAGACACAAACTGGGGTAGGACCTGATCCTTGTCTTCAGTGAGCACCAAGCTGGCACAAACCAGCTGCCCTCCCCTCCCTGTGCCTCAGGCTCAGACACAGGTCAGGCCCCCAGGGAAGGTCCTCAAGCCCATAGTCCTCCGGTCCTCAGGCCTGGGCAGAGCGTCCCAGAGGGAAAAGCGAATTGCAGAGAGTCATAGAGGGGAGAAGGAAAACCAGAAAGGTCGAGCCAGAGGCCACATGGGGACAGATAGATGAAGCTATAGATGACTAAGACAAAAGGGATTAGAAAGGCACAAGGTCAGAGACGACGGAGGGTCAGATGTCTCCAGGGGTGAGACCCAGATGCCTGAGCTGAGTCTGAGAGAAGGGCCCAGGCAGGAGGGGCTGGAGTGCGGGAAGGGTGGGAGGTCTGAGTCCAGCGCCCTGACCCACCCTCCCTTGCAACAGGAATACACACCTTCACAGTTCCAGAAGGACACAGAAAGGAAGAGGCAACGGAAAGGGAAGGGAGGCGAAGGGAGCCTACCGCCAGGAGCCCACTGCAGGGAGACCAGCCCCCCGCAAAATGGGGCACTCACACAAGGCCAGACGTGCTAGGGGCAGCGACTGATGCCTCTGGCCCGGAGTCTTCACCAGCCTCCGCCCTATCTAGTGCCCCAAGAGAGGTGGGCTCACGGGGCTCCACACCCTAAGCCTGTCCTGATGAGGCAAAGAGAGAAAAATCATGGGGCTATGAGGAATGGGGTTGATGGCTGCGAAGGGGCTGATGTGCCCTGCCTCTTCTTGCCTCCCCCTCCGGCCCCAGCTCACCCCCAGCCGGGTCCTGAGTAAAGCAGGCACATCCAAGTCCTGCCTTCAGGACCCAGCCTCAATCCTGAGTCCCTACAGGAGACTCAGGGAGCAGACAGGGAGGGAAGGGGGAAGAGCAGGGCACCAGGCAGGAAGGAATCAGGACCCTGGCACCCAAGTGTGCAGAGAGTAGGGAAAGAGACCCAGCTCAGAATGAGAGAACCAGGGAGAGACGGCTCAGTCTCCCACCCTGAATGACTCAGATCTGTACCAGGTGAAGGCAGGTGGGGGCAGAGGGGTCCCTGAGGGAGTCGCTCTCCTAGATGGGCCTGGCAGCGGCCCACCCCCCTGGACGAGGCACGGGCAGGCAGGCGCCTGGGTTCCGTTTGTTGAACTACAAGCCTAGTCACTCTCCTTCTCCAGGCCTCAGTTGGCCCATCCGTGTGATGGGGGCTTGTAGAACAAACTGTGCCTCTTCCTGGTTCCTGGCAAGAGGCTTGTTCTGAAATGCACGAGCAGGTGTCTGCGGCTCTGAGGGAGGACCCGGAGAGTCCCTGTCGGAGGCGGTGAGGCTGCACGTGCAGTAGCACAACCCTACCTTGATCTTGTGCAGGGTCCGATCCATCTCCACAGCCTGCACCCACACAGACACACCGGCCTTGCTGTAGGTCAGGTTCCAGCCCGCCTCGGCCTCACACTCTGACCGGAAGCTGCGGAAGTCCTGGTCGTCGGGCACCTGGACGCTGTCGCGGCCCAGGACCGGCCGAGGCCCCTGCGGCTCGGTTGAGGCCGCCGACTTCTCCATGGAGAAACCCAGGGCCCTGGTCCTAGTCCGGCTCTCCTGGGTCCTCCGCGGAGGTTCCAACTACGTCGACGCGGCTGCAGATGCTGACGCCACCTTCCTGGGACCTGTAAGACCGGTTTAGGGACCGGAGTCAGTGCGCTGGGGGCGCGGGTGGGGCTGTCCGGGGTCCTGGGCGGTGGAGAGTTTGAGATGAGCAGGGGCTGGCCCCTGGGGAGGGCGAGCCGGCGATGAGCAGTCACTGGGGGCATCCCCAAGGAGACCCGAGACCTCCCTGGGGCTGGAGTGGGGGCTGCGTGTCGGGTGTGGGGGGAGGGGCTGCGAGAGCCCGTCGGGTCCCGGGGGAGGCCAGGACCGAGGTGGCGGACGGTCCGGAGGTGTCCGCGCAGTGCTGGCCGGGGCTGCTCAACTCACTCGGGCAGCGGCGCCGGCGCGGGAAGTGCGCGGGGCGGGGTGCCGGCGGGGTGGACGCTCGCCGGCCGGCAGCCCACCTGTGCCCGCTGCTCCGCCGGGGCCGCCGGGGCCGGGGTGCGAGCGCCGCCGCAGCTGCCGCGCTGCTGCTGCCCCGGCGACCGGGGCCGAGCCGGGGCTCTGGGGGGAGGAGCAGTGGGTCCCGCCGCTCGGCCCGCCCCGCGCCCCCCGCCCCACACGCCCCCTCCCTCCCTCCGGGCAAGGCTCGGGGGCTCGGGGCCACCGCTCGCTGGAGCTCGGTATTTTCCAGGCTGCGGAGGTATAGCGGACGGAGCTCGGAGCCCCGCCCCGCCCCGCCCCGCAGGGTCCTAGCGCCCTCTCCGCCCTCCGGGAGGGGACCTGACCCGGCCAGGACCCGTGCTCAGGAAAGGTTTGGAGACCGGGCGGGGAGGAGCCAAGATAGAGCGGCCACTGAGAAGAGGGGCATGGAGGTGCTAGAATAGAGACTCTGGAAGGTAATTGTGAAACCCTTCTCTCCACCCCCTCCCATACTCACAGGTGCACAACTCTGCAACAACCTACTTTCACACAGGCATGCTGACTTCAGAACACGGAGAACCCCCCACCAAACGACACCTCAGAGACCCAAAGATGGGCACACACACCCCACCACAATCAAGAGCAGCTCAGAGATGCCCACAGCTTGCATTCCTGACCAACCACTAGCCGCAAGGTTCACAGGCTGGCAGAACCTCCACTCCCATCTGGGAGCTTTAACAAGGCTCCCCTCCAGCCTGAGACTCTGGCCCTTGTCCACCGCCACCCCTCCTGTGCACCCATGGGCGTGTCCACACACCTCCCATGGACTAGACTAGCCTCTCAAAAGCCTCTGGCTCCAGAGCACTGGGGCTGCATGTCCCTTGCTAGGCAGAGCTGGCCATGCTTCATAGCCATGGGGAGATATGTCCATCAGCCCTCCAGCCACCCCTTCCAGCCTGGGAGGCTGCCATCTGCCCTCTGGGTCCTAGTGCCAGCTCTGCCTCCAAATGCTCTGTGTGAACTGAAGCCAATAATTCAACTTCTCTGAGGCCTGGCCAGTGTGGCAAAGGGCCCAAGGCTGAACATTCACTGACCCCAGGGATTGTCCCTTGATCACAGAGTGATGGGCAGCTAACAGGACCCAAAAAGTGCCCACCATTTGTCCAGTGTCACACAGTGAGTACATCCTACTTTGGCATCCTGTCCAGAACCTAGGTCTCAGCCTCCTCCCATCACAGGGTTCTCTGCTCTGCTCTGCTCTGGCTGCCTATCTGCTCCAGTCCTTAGTTTCCCATCTGTAAAATGAGGCAATCAGAATGTGTAACCTCCTAGCCTTACCACCCTAGAGCTCTGGGACGGAACAGCTTCTCCTAAAGTCGCTAGAGGAAGATAAGGAGTCATCATAGTGGATTCAATGGGTTTGCAAATACAGGTGTTTCTTCCTGAGAAGCTTTGGCTTTGAGATGTTTCAAAAGTGGCGGTGATGAGCAGGGACGTGATGACAAGCAACTCCTTGCCATCACGTCCCTTTATAGATGCCATTCTATAAAGGAAACCCTGTAAAGTGAGTTTCAGGTCCCCAGTGAGACTTTAGATTTGCAGTATGGACAGCAGATAACCACCCCTCCCCTCTGAAACCACAGTCTTTAAGTGCTTGGGAGCGGGTGGCAGGGGGCTGACTCTGGGCTCAGGAGGCCAGGGCTCCGGCTCTTACTGTGCACCTCCTCCGCCTCCACCCCAACTCTAGGCAGGTCGCTGCCCCTCCCCTGGCCTCAGTGGTATTGTCTGAAAGCTTCACACTCAGGCTTGTGGGAGACACAAAGAGACATGAGCAGGGCCTGCTTCCTGAACGGTAGCCTCTGGGATCTGCCATGAGGAAAAGAGAGGGGAGCACAGGCCTGGTGGCTCCTGCCTTCAGAGCGCCCCAACAACACGCATTTTAGCTGTCCACAGGCACCAGGGCAGTAAACCTCTCACGCCTATCACCCAGTTCAGGGCAACAGATAAGGCTGGGGTGACAGCAAGAGGTAGCAATGAGGGCAGACTGACAGAAGGATTTCCCCACCCCCAGAGAGCTGCCAGTCCCAGGCAGACAGGGAAATACAGATGGTAGAAACCAAAGCATCACTCACATCCTAACGTAGATTAACCAAGAATGAAACTTTGTGGTTTCGGTCAGAAACAGTGGGTGACCTGGTACCCCCGGGGCTCAACCCTGGGTCCTAGGCTCGGGCCATGCTAACTGGCCAGTGGGTGGACAGAGGGGCATCACTCCCCACTCCTATTCAGCAATAATTTGCTTTTGCAAGCACCCCCCCTCCCAGGAATGTGGGTGTCTCTGGCTCAGGGGTTTATGACAGCTTCCCAAACATGCCAGGATCGAAGCAGATTCACATCCTGTCTCAAATACTCTCAAGCAGCTAAAAGGGTCCCGTCTGCACAAGGACCGAACCCAGGAAGGTGGGGAGGGACCTGGAGAAGCAGCCTGAAAAGGAATCCTAGGCCTCAGCCAACCCTGCTTCCTACCATCTGGCAGTCAAGGGGCCCGTGGACCTGGATTCAAATCCTCACTATACCACTTCCTACCTGTGTGACCAAGGGTGGGTGGCATGTCCTCTCTGAGCTTCTAGAATAATAATACCTACTTCTCCGAGAAGTATTGCAAAGAGTGGTAGTGTGTCAGTTTCACCCCCAAATAAGTAATCAAAAATACAACTGGGCGGGGGCAGGGAAGGATAGTAGGGAGGAATAAACTATCCCGAAATGGCAAGTTTTCAACAGGAAGTGTTAAGGTAACAACGTCTTGATATGACGGTTGTTAAGATTCTCATGAAAGGTTAAATAAACTGTGGAAAAGGCTGACTAAGTGAGAGCCTGCTTTGCCCCTCAGCCCCATCCCAGCCACTGGCCCCTCCGCAGGAAGTGGATGGAGGTGCCCCTTGGGCCCCCGAGGCAGGGCCCAGGCCTCTCTCTTGTCTGGGTCCCACCCCAGAATGGGTATCACCACGCAGGAGCCACAGTGGGTGTGGAAGGCAGGAGTGTGTTCCAGAAGGAGAAGGTGCTTCGCAAACTGAGAGGTGGCAAGGGAATGTGAGGAACTGTTACCCAGGGCGCCGAGCAAGCACTGGGTCTTACACGTGCCCCTCACAGAGAGAGTAACTGAGTTCCCTGGAGGCACAGGACGCTCCTGAATCGCACGGCCAGTCAGAACCCATGGGGGCGTCTAGTGCCTCAGGTCTGTGACTCCTGGAATGGGATCGGGGCTCATTTGGAGAGATTCTCACCGACTTTGCACACTGCTCCCTAAAAGCCAGCGGAGCAGGGGCAGGGCAGCTGCCAGAGCCATCAACAGCCTGGTCCTTAGCATTCCCTTCAACTCCCCCCGCTGGATCCCCATCAGAACTAAAACCTTCAGACTACTGTCCTTTGGCCCCAGCCCCTCACTGCCCAGAGAGAGAAACAAAGGCTCAGCCAGCAGGGACAAAGCAGAGACAAGAATCTAGGTCTCCCAGCTCTTACACTATCCTGGAGGTGACCTTGACTCAGTCACCACCCTCTCTTTGCCTCAAGATTCAGCCCCAGGGCCCCTACTCTGCCCGGTGTCCCAAGCCTTAACTTGCTTCTGGGCACCCCTCCTACTCACCATCTAGTTGGATGGATGGCTGGCTGCCTCCATCTCCCTCTGGAAATCAGGAGAAGGCCCTCACTGATGCCCCTTCTCCCCCTACCCCCTCCTCTGGGGGAGCCCCTGCCAGTTTGGGTGGAGACAATTTCCAGGTTGCCTAGAGCAACAAGGCAGTATCCTGGGGGGCACTGTTCTAGAAGGTTGGGCAGTGACCTGTGTGATGTCATCAGGAAGTAGCACAGTGGAGAGCAGTTTCCAGAGGCCCCTGAGAAAGGCCTAGGGCAGAGCACTCGGAGGCCCTCAGGGCTGGCTTGGCCTTGAGAAGGACACGTCCTTTATAATCTGATGGCTGGTGGCAATAGGCTCTGTACCCTAGTCCCCTCCTGAGCCGGATCTAAGTGTTTGCCCAGGGCAGGTCTCCTGCCTCTGCTGGGCCTCCCTCGGCAAACAGCTCAGACCCTGCCTCGAGGCAGCCTGAGTGAGTTACAGAGAGGCACCCAGTCACTCACATCCTCACTCTTCCTGGTGACTCCATCACAGCCAACATACCATCACACGGAGGCCCTGTCACAGTGCCACCCGGCCACACACCACCTCAGTCTCTTTCTTGGCTGTCCAGCCACAGGTGGGCGTGCTTGGGCATGCTAGGTCTGCCGGAGCTCTCAGGAAGTACAGTCCCCAGATAAAGCATTGGGCGCCTCATGAAATTTGATTTTCAGATAAGCAAAGAATCATTTTTTAGTATAAGTATGTCCCAAGTATTTGCTAAATCTGGCAACTTACACCTGAGGCACTGCCATGGCCACATCGCAAAGCCTTAAAGCGCTGCTCAGGTGCTCACCAGTGCCCTCACCGGCCTCCGTCGCTCGTGGAGGGGAAAAGGGGTTCTCCTATGGACAGTAACCTCACAGGGGGATCTGATTATATGTCTCTAACTGGACAGGTCATGGTGGGCAGTCATGCCCAGGCCCATAAATTCTTTAGTGAAAAATTTTAAGCCAGCCCTGTCCATTGTTCCTGTGCATCTGGGCAAACACACTTTTGAAATGCCAGACGTAACACCCTGGCAGGGGGTGTTAACTCTCAAGAGAGCACGTAGTCTGTTAGCTGTTCTGTAACCCCATCCCTGCCTCGCTTTCTCTAGTCTTCCTTATACCCCCGCCTAATTTCAAGTGCATACGAGAAGCTGCAAAAATGTTATTCTCCAGAGCATCTGAGATCTTGCTCCCCAGCATATGTTGTCAGTTTGGCTCAAATAAACTCATAAAAGTTCCCTCTGGGTTTGGAGCGAATGCATTCAACAGCAGTGACTGTGCATCCCAGGGCAGGGGAGGTTTCTGACCTTGACCCTCGCCTGCCCTGGGGATGCACAGACAGTCACAGCTGTCGAAGGCACCTGCCCGCAGGTGGTCTGCACATCCTCTCTGAAGAAGCACTGGGCCAGAGAAGGGGCTCCCACACTCATTTGTCCGACCTCCACAGCAACCTCAGGTGGAAGGTCCTGCAGGGACCATTAGACACCATTTGACAGAGGAGGCAAATAAGGCCCAGCAAGAAACCACCTTTCCTTGATGTCCCTGCTTGTGGCCCCCAGGATATGGGGCAGAACGGGTGTGTGGGAATCATGTTCTACCTTTGTGGACAAAAAGGGGGCTCTATAGAAAGTAGCTTCACAGGGCGATGTGATCATAAATTCCTAGTGGGGCAGGTCACGGTGGGTCATCTCCCCGGGGTCTGTAACTTCTTTCGTAAGAGGATTATCTTTGCCTTACACAGGCCTGTCCACTGTTTCCCTTCATCGAGTTGCGCCCCTTTGAAAGGCCTCTTTTCAGGCCCCTCCTCCTGAAGCTGACCACCCTCAAGACAGCATGTAATTAACTGTCCTGTACCCCTGTCCTCACTGCGCTTTCTCCCACCTTCCTGTCATCTTCCTTGGGTTCCCTCCTTAATTTCAAATGCACAAAAGAAACTGCAAGTCGGTCATTCTCGGAGCATTTGGGATCTTGCGTCCTGGCAACTGTCATCAGTTTTGGCTTGAATAAACTCTAATAAAAATTCTCTGTGTGTGTGTCTGCACGTTTCTTATGCTGACACCTGGGCCATGCTGCGTCCCTGGGAAGGTCCGAGCTCCTCAAGCCAGCCTCTTGGAGGAGCTTCTCGCCTCGGGAACAACAGGTTTGGAGGCAGACCCTTCACCCCTTCAACCATCCAAAGGGTGATCTTAAACACTCCCCTGAGGCCCCTCTTGTCCCAGAAGGTGGAAAATGTTCTGAGCCAGGGTGCTGAGGGCCCAGCCTTGAGATTGAAAAACAAGAAACCGTAAGGAGGAAGTCGTGTGGGCTGCCAGAAAAGGGGCCTGGTCCCAGGGCTGGAGTCCCGGCCCTGGTAGAAAGACCAGACAACCTCGTCCTCCTGAGGGGAGGGCCCGGAGCCAGGCAGATGGATCAGATAGATCAGGAACATCTGACAGGAGACTCCAGGGCGTTTGGAAGGCCGCACTGACCCAGCAGCAGCACTGGGTTCCTGCAGGCTGTGGTGCCCAGCAGATGTCATCAGCAGGGAGACCCAGTGTCGGGGGAGGGAGTGTGGGTGTCCAGCTGAGCCTGGGGCCCTCCCAAAGCGGAAGTCTCCATGGCTCGGCTCTGGGCCTTGCCTACCTTGCGCAAGGTCCTGCACCTCCCTAGGCATGTTTTTCTGTTAGATGGCGATGCTTATGATGCCTCCCCACCGGGGCAGGTGGGAGGGCTCTGTAAATGGGGAAGTCCTACAAGGTGGTGGGGTTATTGTTAGACTCCTCCCTCCCCTGAGCCAGGTGGCCCTGCAGGATGGGAGGGCAGCTCCCAGGGCAACACCCTGCAGGGACGGGAGGGCAGGGGTCAGGGGAGGACCGTAGAGGAGGCAGGACGGATTTGTGCAGAAGTCCAGCTTCTTGCAGCCTCTTAGGGGGCTGGGTATCTCCGAGGGAGGGCTACGGTGAGGCAGAAATGAAGGGGTCGACACTCTTTTCCAGAATGCAGGGGCCCAGTCAGGAGTCTTCTCTCTCCCACTGACTGAACAACCACAGCAAAATTTCCTTTATTTTTAAAAGGTTTCTTTTTACAATCAGTAGAGACAACTACAAATCATTAACAGCTCTAAAAGGTTGGCATACAAGAGTACTTTAATTTTCACCTAGGCTTAAACAGATGGATGCTATGATAAGGAGGCTTGCTAATCTATCTATTAGCCAGGAAACAGTATTAAACTACAAAACTCTAGGTCCTAGTTAATGGCTAAACATATATTTTTAGTCTTTGATCTTTCTGAGTTAAAGATGTATGCAGAGGTTGCTCTTTGTACCTTTGAGATTCAAGAGGACTGACACGTAGGCAAAGACATTCTTTAACTCCATTTGTTAGAGCTTAGATGTTTGGCTACCTATAAGGTGACAGGAAGGTTCTATTTACATTTTTCTGAGATGTGAATCTATTGTTTTGTTTAACCTTTTACTAAAAGCTTTCTAACTTTTCTATCTATCTGGTTCTAGTAATAAAACATTCCTGCTCAGTAGTAAAATTTCTGGCTTTGGAAAGAACTGTATAAGACATTTCTTTGTAAATGGCTTCTCTGGCAATTAGCAATTGCTTCTGCTTTTAGTGTTCAGGTTGCTAGTTTGCTAAATGGCTTAATCCCTCTCCTTAACCCTTTTTGGTGAGGGAGTAGGCCAGCAGTTAGTAGCCTTTGTTTTCCAGAGGTCAATGAATATTGCCGCAGCCACAGCATGCAAGCCATATGCTAGATTTGGGGTGAACTGCCCCCAGTCGCCTGCCGCTGTGCAGCGGCGTCCTGCCCATATCCGACTGTGCCGAGAAATGGGTGTGGGCTAGTTCTCCACAAATCAGTGCTCATGGATCGGGTGTAAAGCAGCCTGCAACAGATTTGGTGAAATCCCTTCTCTTCAGTCCAGTGTAATGGCTAAGAGCTTGGGCCAGGGCGCTATGCTGTCTGGGTGGGAACCTCTCACTCTGCGATGTAGGACATTTTGCTGATCTCTCTGTGTCTCGGCTTTCCCGTTTCCACACTGAGTAGGCTAGTGTGGATTTACATCATTGCAATGGGGTGAAGTGAGTCCGTGCACACGGGTGCTCGGCTCTGTGCCGGGCACACACGGAGTGCTCCCTAAACGCCACGGCTGCTGTCAGCTCTCGTCTCCTGAGCCCCTGACCCCGCGTCTGGCACTGCCATCAGGTCGTGCCGCCATATTCGTAACCTTTAAGTTGCCATTACTTTTCTTGTATTCTCCCCAACAAATCCTCTGACATAAGTGGGTTGAACTTGTCAATAGAAGACAGAAATTCCGGGCAGACTACCTAAACCTGCCTGCTGGAACCAGATAATCCGAAGACCACAACTAAGAAACCAGTTTGTTCCAGAACAATCCAAGAAGCACCTGGAACCCCTTCCCAAGGGACCCTCTGAAGAACTTTCCTTCATTAGTACTCTAACAATGACACCCGGGGGTGGAGAGCTAACAGAAAACGAGACACGAGGTGTTTGGCTAGGTATGTTCCTTGGGAACAGCGCATGCTCCCTTGGAAATCCGAGAACTTTCCGCCCCTTTCTGGGAAATCTCTGCCCCTGAGCCTCCTAACTACCCCCGCCCTCAACCCTTTAAGTCTTAGACTGTCCTAACACCACAGAATCAGGAAAAGCACAAGCTCATTCTTCTCCATTCCTTGGTCAAAGGATACAGTTTCTGATCTGTTTTACTGAACATAGTTTTGTTCTATTGGTGCGAGCAAGCGACAGTGGGCAGAATGACCATGACTTTGAGTCCCTGAGCTGCAAGGGTTGGTGACAGACTCTGTGCCCAAGGTCTGGCCTCTTTCGACCCAGAAACAGCTCCTCCCCCTTCTGACTTGGAGGAAACAAAACAGCATGGGTTCACCTGGTTGAGCTTAAAGCAGATGGGGGCACTGTGACATCATGTCCCCCTCCCTTACCCCCAGTTCCAAACAGATGTCAAAAGACCCAGATGAGTCCCCTTTGAGAGGTCTTCACTCAGTGGCTCCTTGTGTCCCCAGAGCCCCCTCAGTGTCTAACGGCTGGATGCTGGGACAGCAGCAGGGTGCATGGAGCTCGGCCTTGCCCCGGCAGTGGGCAGGACAGCACCGAGACGTCTGCTCTCCAGGGGCTGGTTCCCAGGCCCTGCAAACGGTTGATGTGGGGAGGGCTCGACAGGGGCTCTGAGAACAGGGCTGCAGCCTCTGCTCTGCGTCAGGAGTCTTTCTGGAGCCAAATCCACACAGGAGTGGGCCCGGGACAGGCTCTGCTTTCCCATGGGCATGTGTTGGAGAACTCAGAGCTGGCAAATTAAGAAGATGCAGATGATGACCTGCTGAACGACGGGACACAAGCCACCCACACTGGGTTGGCAGAATGCTCTCTCAGCATCAGAGCTCCCGACTTTGGAGAAGTGAAAACCTCACAGTCCTTTTGATTTGAAGGCACAGTTTCAATCCATTAACACAAAGGAAGTAGTCACAAGATTTATTACTTACAGATCCCAGAAATGAGGGAGCACATGAGGAGAAGAAGGGCAGCCCCCATCCCAGGTCACGAGGGAGCAGGAGATAAAGAGCCGGGTAGCAAGGAGCACCCAGCGGAGGCACTCATTTTTTCATAGGCTCAACTCTGAGTGGTCATTTAAAAATGTGCCCGGAAAAGGCAAGGCAGGAACTTGTGGCAGGATCCTAAGCTCGAGTCCTTATTTAAATGTCCAGATTCCAGGTGTGAGCAGGGCTGACGTGCTGTAAAATGCCTACGCAGCAACACGAAATGACTGCTTTCTCTTCACAAGGCACTGATGTGCAGGCGCAACCTGCCAACCACTACCCTCGGCCCTGAGGCCCTGGGTCAGCAGCATTTCCACAGGGCTCCCTGGGGGAGGATGCCTCCTTCAGCATCATCTAAATTTAGGGCTTGGGCTCTGTGACTCATTCTTGAATCTGTTTGCTCCCCTCCTCCGGGATTGTGCTCCCACGGTATTTTCATCCTCTGCTGTCTCAGACTGATTAATAAGGCCCGAGAATCCCATAGCAGCCACCACACCAAGGAGGGTTCCCCGTCCACCCACCCCAGGTCAGCCCTGGGCTTCTCTCTAACCACGTCTGTACTCTGCCACCCCTTACCTTTCCAAACAGCCCCCTCCACCCCACCACTCCCCAACCAGAACCCCCCCCCCGAGGTGGCCACACTGAGGGCTGGCTCCAAGCAGGACTGTGGGGGCATCAGGGAAGGAGAGATGAAACGAAGCCCTTACCCCCTCCAAATTGGTTGCCAGGCAGAGTATCACTCCCACCTTACTGTGGTGTCCTTGGTGAGTTCTTGGCCTCTCTGGACATCTCTTTCCCCCTCTATAAATAAGGGATTTGAACCAGACCTCCATTACAGGGGCTTGGAGCACAGCTGAAATTAGCACTTAGCCAGAGTCCCACCCTCAAACGGGGTGGGGGGCAGGAGGGCAGGATGTTAGGCCCATCCCCCACCTAGGCTCCTCCCCAGCTCCCCCTTTCCTTTTGCTCTATTCAGGGGATACACCAGCCAAGTCCCTGCTCGCAGCCTTTTTTTGACTTCTGCCCTGCCGGGAGGAAGGGCCGTGCATGACCCCACAACCTGAGGCGTCTGGAAAGAGTCCAGGGTCTGGCTCTGGTCTGACTGTCCAGGGCTATGATGTGCAGCTTAATGCTGGGCCTCAGGCTGTAGGGAAGGGAATCATGTTGCAGGTGGAGGTGTGAAGTTTAAACGCCCGAGCAAGGTGCCTGTTCCCTGCCAGTTTCCCAATGTCAGAGGAAAAACTGGGGACGTGGGTTTCCCCTCGACTCCCAGAAATACAGACTCTCAGAGCACGAGTGTAGGTATCTGAGAGGTGAGCAGGCCTGGGGCTGCAGCATCCCTGCCCCCGCTGGGCTATAGAAGAACCCTGTGCGCGGCTAGCCTCGACCCCATGTCCCCCAGGAACTATGGTTGCTAAGGTTTACCAAGCTTGTACCATATGCCTGATGCTGTTTTATGCAATTTACTAGTCTTAACTTCTTTAATTCATAGTTATACATCAAGACAGCCCTGGATAAGGTTTCCTTCCCACCCATACACACACGCTTTACAGAGAGGGGTACTGACTCACACCAGGTGACAGCGTGAAGTCACTGGGAAGGCTGGTTAAAAGCTGGATTTGACTACAATCCTGGCTTCTGTCTGCTACCCCAAGGAAGCTCTTCCCTGAGTATACATTAGAGACTCCATAAATGTTTGATGAAGATGTTCGATCACTGCCATGTAATGGAAAGATCCCTATCCTAGTTTAGTTCTACCCCAACTCCTGTGTGTCCCTGACAGAGATCTTTCCTCCTTTAGCCTCAGTTTACTCCACTGATAAGTGAAGACCCAGAGAATTAGATGCTGGATGTGGGGAGGATCTTGGGTTTCCATTTCTGCACATCTTTGCCTTTTGTGACTTGCCTGAGGAGACCCCATCTGCAACCAGACCTCAGGGTCTCCCAGCCCTTCCCCCTACTGTCTCCAGAAACGCTAGTGCACTCCAGAGAGAAACACCCGGGTACAGCTCAGCTGCACCACTTCAGGGACAGAGAAAAGTTCACTTCTCCGGTGGGTAGCTGCCTGATCCTGGGGGTGGCATGGTGTGCCCATGGCTGCTCACCTGACTGGGGGGAGTAGCTTCTACAGTCTCAGCTCAGTGCACATTCTTCTCCTCATTGCTCAAGCCAGCTTAGGCATCGACTCTAGCTGCTGCCAGCCCCCAGCTGGGGCCACCCGAGTGCCCAGTTGCTCCCACATGCAGAAGCAGAGCCCAGCCCTGGCTGGTGTGGCTCAGCTGGTTGGGCAACGCTGCACAAACCAAAAGGTTGTGGGTTCGACTCCTAGTCAGGACACATGCCTGGCTGGCAGGTTCAGTCTGGGCACATGCAGGAGGTAACCGATACATGTTTCTCTCTCACATCAGTGTTTCTCTCCTTCTCTCCCTACCTCCCCCTCTCTCTGGAATCATTAAAAGAAAAAAAATTAAATAAGCACATCCCAATGCCTTCCTATTCCTTTCCAGAGTCTGTCCCCTAACAACTACCCCCACACATGTCCCCCCTGGGCTCTGCTCCTTCCCTTACCTGGGCCACTGTCCTGAGAAGCAGGGTGTGTACAGCTCCAGCTACACTGTCCTCTCTCTGCAGGATTCTCCGGATCTTCCTTAGCTTCCTGCCTCTTGGTAGCCATCTCAACAGAGCAGGGCCCTCCTCCATTAGGCCCAGGCTGGGTAGAAGGATTGGAACTAGGGCCTCCTGCAGGCCCTCAAGAGTACGGCCTGTGTCTCTGAGACTGCATCCAACAGAATCACTGGGTGAAGGGAAAGGCTCCAGGACCCAAGGCCGGAGAGCTGAGCTTAGCCTTTGCTCACAGACTGTTGGGACCTGGACAAGCTCCGGTCCCTTTCCTAGCCCTCAGTTTTGTAATTTGTAGAATGAGAAAAGGGGCCCCTCAATCTACAATCACCTCTCTATAATATTTTGCCCTTACAGACAGCTTGGGAATTCAGTTTCACTCCTGCATCTGATTCGATCCTCCCAATAACCTCTTTCCATTTACAAATGAGAAAGCTTAGGTCCCCAAGGGACCAGAATTACCCAAGGTCACACAGCAAGTCAGAGGCCGAGCCTGGGCTAGGGTCTGTGAATCGTGAACCATATCTGGTCCTTCTAACTCCACGATACTAGGACTCTGGCTGTGGGACTTTCTCTGGCCCATTACCCAATCTGTAACAGGGCTGCTGTGAGAATCAAATTAAGAGGGACAACGAAGGGGGCTGTGCTTTGCCAACCTTGACATACAGGACAACAGAAAGAAGACTACACCGCCGTGTTGACAACAGAAATAAGACTAGACCGCTGTGTTACTATTTCTGTTATCTCGGCTATGGCGCCCCCTAGAGTCCACCCCCAGTCGGTCCTCTAGCGCAGGCGCTCTTTGGTGTTTACAGGGGCCACCAGGTTCTGCACTTGCGCCTGCGCCTCCAGCCAAGAGCCGTCCAATAGCCCTCAAGCTGCATGCTGTCCCACGCTACCCCGAGTGCCCTAGTGAGCTCCCTGGAGCCCCTGTTGGCTCCGCTTCGGCTCAGGCGTCCCCACAGCCTCAAAGCCGCGGAGAGCTGAGGAATGGCAGGAAGAGGCACGGCGCTGTCACTATACTCCTCTCCCGGCACTCCAGCGTCTCCATCACCATTTCACTGAACCTCCTGTGCGATTCTGGCGCCTCCTCCTGACAGACATGGCTGCTCCAGTGAATTGGAACTGAACCGGCCCCCACACTGCCACATGGGAGCCTTATTTCAGGGCTAGAACCTTTCTGGAGTTGGAGCGCTGTAAAAACTACATTCCCCAGAAGTCCAAGAGCCAGAGTTGCTGGAGGGCCGAGGGCATGATGGGAGATGGAGTTCGGGGACCTTAAGCAGGGGTGTCAACCTCATTTTCACTAGGGGCCACATCAGCCTCACGGTTGCCTTCAAAGGGCCAAATATAATGTTAGGACTGTATAAATGTAACTGCTCCTTAACAGTTAAGTGAGAGTTTGGCGCTGCTGCTGGATAGAAATAAGGTGCTGAGCCAGATAAAACAAGGTAGACGGCTGGATGCTGCCCTGGGCCTTGTATTTGCCACCTGTGCCTTAGAGGATTTATGCTGGCAGGGAAACCCATAAAACTGTTGAATCGTGTGCTCTGGTCTTGTTTGGGCTTCTGTGTTGGAGGTATGCATGTTACACAGTAACATGGAGTTGTAACTTGGAGTTACACAGTAGCTACCATAGGAGGAGAGTAGCATTGTTAGGGCTAAGTTTGTAAAGAATACTACTCACTACCCGTATGGACCTCCCACAGGTTTTCCATCACCACAACTCCTTGGAGACACCACTCAAGGGGCATCACAATTGCCTGGGACTCTCGAGTCTCTTCTGTTGAATAGAACTTTTTGTGGTGATCAGAATGTCCTGAATCTGCACCATCTAATGTGGTAACAACTAATCTGTGGCTCCTGAACACTTGACATGTATCTAAATGCCATGGAGTCATAAAATTTTTTTATTTAATTGATTTTATCCTTAAAATAGTTTAAGTTTAATGAATCATTTTTTAAAAAATATTTATTATTATTTTTTTTTTTTAGAGGGAGAGGAAGGGAGGGAGACAGAGAGGGAGAGAAACAGCAGTGTATGGTTGCCTCTCACATGGCCCTCAGCGGGGACCTGGCCCACAACCCAGGCGTGTGCCCTGATGGGGAATTGAACTGGGGACCCTTTGGTTCCCAGCCCACGCTCAATCCACTGAGTTACAGCCAGGGCTAATGAATCACTTTTAATTAAATTTTAATAGCCATTGGCTTATTTAATAGCCATTTGGCTTATTTAATAGCCAAATAATTAAAATTTTACTTAAATTTTAATATCCCATTAGACAGCAGTGCAGCACACTAGACCTCCAGCAGCATTGAGCACTAACAGCCATCTTCCTGCTCTGTGAGACTTACACTTCAGTTTCCTTCCTGCTCACTCACTACTCTTAATCTTTGCAGATTCCTCTTCCACTGTTTGCCCTTTTTCATTTGTCTCTTTTCTGAGCCCTCCCTGCCCAGAGCCACGGAGCTGGCAGGCTGGTGCCATACCTGAGAGTCCATCAACCTGGCCAACACCGTTTGATCTGCCTTGGTGATTCCCAGAGACTCGGCCCCACCCAACTTATGGGCCCTCCCAAGCTGCTTTTCCACATGAATGGCTGGCCCTGGCTCATGCTTCGCAACTTCCTAAATTCTCTCAAACAAGCAACAGCTGGCTCCAGGGAGCCCCAGGCCCACGACCAGCTATCTACCAGCCTAGGTTCGTAGCTTGGCTTCAACTGGGACTCTCCAAGCCCAGCACAAGTAGCAGCCTTCTCAGATTGCCTTATAGCTCAGGCAGGGCTCCCCAGGCAAAACAGGTGTGGGCTGACCTTGGCCTGCACCACCTGGGAAACCCCAGGGACAGCGAACCCACTGGACAGCTGCAGACCATGTCAGAGCACCATCACCCTGACCCTGCACAGCTGATCCTCCATGGAGGGTGGAAGTTGGTGGTAAGTGGTCACAGCCAATCCTTGCAGCTGACTGGACTGGGTAAATCCCTCTCACTGATCTGACAACAGCAACCCACTGGACAGCTGCAGACCATGTCAGAGCATCATCACCCTGACCCTGCACAGCTGATCCTACATGGAGGGTGGAAGTTGGTGGTAAGTGGTCACAGCCAATCCTTGCAGCTGACTGGACTGGGTAAATCCCTCTCACTGATCTGACAACAGCAACCAAGGCTTAACTACAAGAGGAGGGTGTACTCAGTCCACACAAAGAGCACACCTTGGGAGATAGGGGAGGCTTTGCCAGTGGACCCTATAGGACACCTACTACATTAGGCCACACTACCAAGACACAGAGTCAAAGAAACTCTACCGAATACATAAAAACAAGCACAGGGAGGCTGACAAAATGATGAGACAAAGAAACATGGCCCAAATGAAAGAACAGATCAAAACTCCAGGAAATGAACTAAATGAAATGGAGATAAGCAATCTATCAGATACAGAGTTCAAAACACTGGTTATAAGGATGTTCAAGGAACTCAATGAGAACTTCAACAGTATAAGAAAGATCCAGCCAAAAATTAAGGACAAATTAATTAAAATAAAGAACAATTTACAGTAGAGTGGCTGAAGCCAAGAATCAAATCCATGATTCGGGACATAATGAAGCAAAAAACCCCACACAAAACAAGAAGAAGAAAAACAAAAGTGAGGATAGTATAAGCGGCCTCTGGGAAAACTTCAAGTGTACCAATATTCCCACCATACGGGTACCCAGAAGGAGAATGTAAAGAGCAAGATATTGGAAATCTGTCTGAAAAAATAATGAAAGAAAACTTCCCTAATTTGGTGAAGGAAATAGACATTCAAGTCCAGGAAGCACAGAGGGTCCCAAACAAGATGGATGCAAAGAGGCCTACTCCAAGACACGTCATAATTAAAATGCCCAAGTTTAAAGATAAAGAGAGAATCTTAAAAGCAGCAAGAGAAAAGCAGTTAGTTACCTACAGGGGAGTTCCCATAAGACTGTCAGCTGATTTCTCAAAAGAAACTTTGGAGGCAGGGAAGGATTGGCAAGAAATATTCCAAGTCATGGAAAGCAGGGGCCTACAGCCAAGATTGTTCTACCCTAGAAAGCTATGGTTTAGAATCAAAGGACAGATAAAGTGCTTCCCAGACAAGAAAAAACCAAAGGAATTCATCATCACCAAACCATTATTATATGAAATGTTAAAAGGACTTATTTAAGGAAAAGAAGAAGATTAAAACTATGAACAGTAAAATGTCAATAAACACATATCTATCAATAATTGACTATAAAAAACGAACTAAGCAAACAAGAAAAATAGAGCAGAATCATGAATATGGAGAATGTTCTGATGATTGCCAAATGGGAGGAGGGTATAAGGGAATGAGTGAAGAGGTGAGGGAATTAAGAAGTACAAATAGGTCATTACAGAATAGCCCTGGCGATGTAAAGCACAGTGTAGGAAATAGAGTAGCTGAAGAACTTATACACATGACCCATGGACATGAACAACAATGGGGGTTTGCCAGACAGAGTGGGTGGTGCAGGGTGGAGGGGGGCAAAGGGGGAAAAATCAGGACAACTGTAATAGCATAATTAATAAAACATAATTTTTGCCCTGGCTTGTGTGGCTCAGTGGATTCAGTGCCAGTCTGTGAATTGAAGGGTCGCTGGTTCGATTCCCAGTTGGGCACATGCCTGGGCTGCAAGCCAGGTTTCCGGGTAGGAGCATGCGAGAGGCAACTGACCGATGTACGTCTCACTTTCTCTCTCTTTCTTCCTCCCTTTCCCTCTCACTAAAAATAAATAAATAAAATCTTTAAAAAATAAAATGTAATTTAAAAAAACCTGTAAATTTGCCTCAAGATGATTGTCACCAAATTCTTGCATTTATCCAATCAAAATTGATACACAGCCTCCCATGGCTGAGCATTGAACCCACAACCTTGGTGTACTGAGACAATGTTCTAACCAAATGAGCTACCCAACCAGGGCCCTTGGTCATGAGTTAAAAACAGAAAATAAACTTGTTGGATTTGGAGAAGTATTTTACAGTATTTCAGACATATATGCGTATTTCCAATGTTAGGACTACAGATCTGGAGCCTTTGTATTTCATTGAGTTCCATCTTGAGGGTGTACCCTGATTTATGTAACCATCTGTCCTGTCACACACTGGACTGCAGCTGCTGGGTCCAAGGGCTGTGTGTGTTGGTGGGGGAGCAGCGGGAGGAGGGGGAGAGGGAGAGAGAGAGAGATGGCCAATGTGCCCTCCCCAAAAGTTCGACCTACACCCTCCCACCAGCGAGAATGACGGACTTCATTTCCCCATACCCTAATCAACTCTGAAGAGTATTCGGTTTCTTAATTTTGCCGATCTGATGAGTGCAAAAACAGGACCCCTCAGTCACACTTTAACTTACACTTCACTAGTAGTGTATAGCTGTATTTTTTGTGAACTGTTTTCATTTTTTGATAAAAGTTATTGTTCATTTTTACACTGGGTTTCTGTTCTTTAGTTGATTTGTGAAAGTTCTGTATGTCTTCTGGATTTTACTAATTAGCTATACAGTAGTCCCCCCTTATCCAAGGGGATACATTGCAAGACCCCCAGTGAATGCCTGAAACTGTGGATAGTACTGAGTTCAAAATATACAATGTTTTTTCCTATACACACACACCTATGATAAAGTTTACTGCTTCTCTTCGGCATATCCAAACTGCCACCGTCACCATTTTTGTACTTGGGGGCCACTATTTAGTAAAATAAAAGTTATTTGAGTACAAGCACCGTGATACGTTGGCAGCTGACCTGAGACCAAGATGGCTACTAAATGTGGAATGGGCAGGGAGCACATACAGTGTGGATGCCCTGGACAAGCGGTGATTCACACACTGGTGGGAAAGAGTGGGAAGGCAGGAGATTTCATCATGCCACTCAGAGGCTGTGCAATTTAAAACTTATGAATTGTTTATTTCTGGAAGTTTTTAAAAAATCCTCACCCAAGGACATGATATGGATTCTAGAGATAGGGGAAGGGAGGGAGAGAGAGAGAGGGAGAGAAACATCGATGACAGAGAGAAACATATCGATTGATTGCCTCTTATATGCACCCCGACTTGGGATCAAACCTGAAACCTAGGCATGTGTCCTGACTGGGAATCGAACCCATGACCCTTTGGTTCATAGGATGACTCTCCAACTAACTGAGCCACACCATCCAGGGCTGGGAATTTCTATTTAATATTTTCAAGTTACTGAAGGTACGGAGAGCAAAACTGGGGAGGGGAGACTACAGTGTATGTTGCAAGTATTTTCTCCTCATCTGTTGCCTCTCTTTTTACTTTGTATCTGCCGTCTTTTGCTTTTTTCAAGTGAGTTTTTTGTTGTGGTGGTAGTAAAGCATATATAACATAAAAATTGCCATTTTAACCATTTTAAGTGTGCAATTCAGTGGCATTACTTACATTCACAATGTTACGTAACCGCCACCGCTATTTCAAAAACTCTTACATCCGCCCAAACAGAAATTCTGTAAACATTAAGCAATTACTTCTCACTTCTCCCTCCTCCCAGTCCCTGCTAACCTTAATCTACTTTCTGTTTCCGTGAATTGCCTATTCTAGCGGTTTCATAAAGTGGAATCATACAATATTCATTTTATTGTCTGACTTACTTCACATAGCATATGTTTTCAAGGCTCATGTATATTGCAGCCATGTATCAAAATTTCATTCCTTTTGGTGGCTGAATAATACACCACATTTTGTTTATCTCTTCACCTGTTGGTGGGCATCTGCGCCGTTCCCATCTTCGACTCTGTGAATAATGTTATGATGGACACAGATGCAAATACAAGGATCTGTTTGAGTCCCTGCTTTCAATTCTTGTGGGTGTACACCCAGGAGTGGAATTGCTGGGTTACATGGGGTCTGGAGAAAATAATACGCCTTTTTTCTTACAGACTCTTTTATTGCAAAATCATAGGCTTGTAATTCTATAACATAACAATATCAGCCTTCTGGCGTGGCAGTCCTGTGTAGCGTTTTGAGAACCCCTCGAACTGTTCTCTACAGCAGCTGCACTATCTTTCATTCCCACTAGCAATACACAAAGGTTCAAATTTCTCCACATCTCCCAAATAACACTTGTTACTTTCCTTAAAAAAAAAAACAACAATTTAAAAAGGCCGACAGCTGCCCGGGGGGTGGGAGATCTTTGGAGGGGTTGAGGAAAAAAGAGAGAAAACTCGTGGACACAGACACAGGGCGGTGGTTGCCCAGAGGACAGGAGGTGGGGGAGGAGGAGGAAGGTACCATAGAGGGGCACTAAATGGGGATGGATGGACACTTGACTTGGGGTGGTGAGCACGCAGTGCAATATACAGATGCCGTGTTGCAGAACTGTGCACCTGAAACCTGTATAATTTGTCACTCCAATAAATTCAGTTAAAAAATAAAAATAAATTAAAAAAATTACAGACCTGCTAGGCGTGCAGTGGCATGTCATTGTGGCTTTAATTTGCTTTGCCCTAATGAGTATGAGGTCGAGCACACTTCCATGTCACATGCCTATTGGTCTCGTGTACATCTTCTTTGGGGAAGTGTTTATTCAAATGCTTTGCTCACTTTTTGAATTGTGTTGTTTTGTTGTTGCTGAGTTTTAGGAGTTCTTTGCATATTCTAGTTATTAGACCCTTATCAGATATGTATTTGCAACTATTTCTCCTATTCCGTAGGTTAGCTTCTGACTTTCTTGATAGTCTCCTCTGATGCACAAACTTTCTTAATTTTGATGAATTCCAATCTCTCTGTGTTTTCTTCTGTTGCCTGTGAATTTGGTAGCATATCCATGAAATCATAGTCATGAAGATTTTCCCCAATGCTTCTTTTAAGAGTTTTATACTCTTAAAAGTTTCAGCTCTTATCTTTAGGCCTTCGATCTACCTTGAGTTAATTTTTGTATATGGTGTGAGATAAGGGTCCAAATGTATTCTTTTGCATGTGGAAAAGCAGTTATTCGAGCACCAGTTTTCGAAGGAATAATTCTTTCCCCATTAAATGGATTTGGCATCCTTGTCAAAAATCAATTGGCCATAGGTGCATGGGTTTACTTCTGGACTTCAATTCTGTGCTAATGGTCTAACCCTACCCTTATGCCGGCACCTCACTGTTTTCACTGCAGCAGCTCTGTAGCGTATCTTGAAGGGTGAAGTCCTCCGACTTTGACCTTCTTTTTCAAGATCCTTTTGGCTATTCAGGGCCCTTCACAATTCCCTATCAATTTGACGATTGGTGTTTTCATTTCTCCAAGAAAGCCTCTTGGAGAAATGGAGGAATTTTTATAGGGTGTAGTGCCTTTTGTTGTTCAAAATTTTGCCTATTGATGTAGTTAAATTATCCATCTTATCTCTTATGATTTGGGGGTTTTGCATATTGTTTAGGGAGGTCTTTCCTATTCCAAGGTTATAGATAAATTATCCTAATTGTTTCTAATAACTTTATTTATTTAATGTTTATAAACCATAATATATTATAATCCATCTGGAATTTACTTTTTCACACAGTGCGAAGGAACCCAACTATATTTTTTTGGGGGGACAACTAATTTTCCTTATGCAAATTATTGAATAGATTCCCACTTTCCACTTTTTTGAAATCCCACCTTAATCACATATTACATTCCCATATTACATAGGAAGATCTATTTCTGGTCTCTATTCTGTTATTAATCTTGCTTATTTCTGAAACAACAGCACACCATTTTCATTATAATAGTCTTTTCCCTTATTCATTCATTCTTTGTTTTTGTTTTTTTAATTTTGAGAGCATGTTTATTAAAGCTGGGGGGGCAGTGAAACAAGCAAGGGGCTTAGGACAAAAGAAGCAACAGGACGGAGACCAGGCTGGGCTGCTGTGGCTCTAGAAACGTTATGAGAAGGAAGGGAGCCAAAGCCCTGACTGGTTGGCTGGGTGTCGTTCCCTGAGGTGAAAGGTCGCTGGTTCGATTCCAGGTCAGGGCACATGCCTGGGTGGCAGGCCTGGTCCCAGGCTGAGGTGCATGAGTGTGAGAGGCAACAGATCAATGTCTCTCTCACACGTTGGTATCCTCTCCCTCTCCTTCTCCCTCCCTCCCCCTCTCTCTAAAGAAGAGATAAAATCAAGGTGAGGCTGCTCACTGGAGGGTAGAGAAAAGGGGGCCTTGGGGACAGGTTCGGGGAGGTGTGCCCAGGACAGCTGCCACGTGCCTATTTCCCCCCGGGACCGTTAGAGTTTAGGAGATGCGTATCTGTGTGGGAAGAAGAGTGGGGAGGGGAAGGGGAAGGGAAAGGGGTGGGCATGCTCCAGGGAGGGAGGATGCGCCTTACCTCATTCTTTAAAAACCTTGTTCTTGGGTAGTCTTTTTTTTTTTATTCTCACTGAAGGGTATGTTTATTGATGATTTTTTTTTTGAGAGAGAGAAACATAGATTGGTTGTCTCCTGTATGTGCCCCGAATGGGAACCAAACCTGCAACGTAGACATGTGCCCTGACCAGGATCGAACTGGTGACCTTTAGCTTTGCTGGAAGATGCCCAACCAACTGAGCCACACCAGTCTGGGCTGTCCTTCAGTTATTTTAATTGATCACATTAAGATACATTTTATACACACACACACACACACACACACACACACTACTTTTTGTGTCATATGATACTACTTTTTGTATTTATATGATACAAACATTCAAATTAATCTATGTTGTTCATTTGCAGCTTGTAAATTTTTTCTTGAGTATATTCCTAAGTACATTAGTTTTTGTTGCTGTGGTGAATGATGTTATTTTTACTACCTTTTCTAATTGGATATTGCTGGGTTATATGATAACTCCTGAATATGTGTATCCTTTTTTTTTAAAGATTTTATTTCTTTACTTTTAAAGAGAGGGGAAAGGAAGAAGAAAGAGGGAGAGAAACATCAACATATGAGAGATACTTCAATTGGCTGCCTCTCACACACCCGCAACTGGGAACCTGGCCCTCAACCCAGGCCTGTGTCCCGACCAGGAATCAACTGGCGACATTTCAGTTCATAGGCCAGCGCTCAATCCACTAAGCCACACCAGCCAGGACTAAATATATGTATTCTAAATATTATTTATTAAAACTTAGCTACAGTTTCACTAACATAGTTAGGCAGAGATCTAAGTACAGGCTGTATGATGTAACATAGTAAGAACAAACCATTGGAAGTAGTCTAAATGTATATCAACGGAGGACTGATTAGGTAAATTATAGTTCATCCACACAATGCAATGCTTTGTAGCCTTAAAAGGAATGAAATAGGTCTATTTATTCTGATATGGAAAGTTTTCTAAGATATACTAAAAATATATTGCTATGTAAAGAAGCAGCATGTAGAACAGTGTATGAATGCTATCTATTTTTTTTTTAAGATTTTATTTATTTATTTTCAGAGAGAGGGGAAAGGAGGGAGAAAGAGAGGGAGAAAGAGCAATGTATGGTTGCCTCTCACATGGTCCTCACTGGGGACCCGGCCTGCAACCCAGGCATGTGCCCCGACTGGGAATCGAACCGGGACCCTCTGGTTCCCAGCCGGTGCTCAA
>PVJI01017137.1:0-36428 GCA_004026765.1 Micronycteris hirsuta | reverse complement strand
CGGGCATCCTAATGCTCTCAGCTTTGATGTGGCGTTTCGGTCATATTTGATATAGCTGCGCAACATCTTTTTTCTGTCACGTCTTGGTTTCAAACACTCCATTGCCAGTTCAACTTGTGAGAAGTTGGAGGGAACAGGTTTTAAGCATTCCACAAGCACTCTGCTGCAAAGAAAAGCCACTATTCCTAATGAGCATTTGAGAGTGCAGTGGATTGCAGAAACTGTTTTCCAAGAAATGTCACAAATGATTTAGTTTTATTAGTTTTAATGGCCCTCAGCTACAGGCATGGGATATAAGTGAAAATTAAGATATTTTTCATGAGATGAAAATAGATTTCAATCAGAGAAAGTGTTTTTATTCCCCACCTCTTCCCATTTGCTTATTTATTTTATTTATTTATTTATTTATTTATTTTCCTTCGGCAGATGATTTTGGTTAAAAGGAAAGCATTGTAAGAGGTGAGAACACAGGGACATTCTCCCGTGAGAACAAAGCTCTCCTTTTATTGGAAACCTCTCTGTTAATTGTCTATGAGCTGGTTGGTTTGGCAAGCTCCAAGGCAGGATAGCAGAGAAAGGCGCTGATGTGTTAAACTGGAATTTTATCCAGGGTGGAAACAGGAGTGGATATTTTTATTCATAGCTAAAGGTTCGTCTTCCATGATAGCGGGCACAGAAATAACCGGGAAACTCCTATATTGCTTCTCATTCATAAAACTTTTCGCTCGCTGCTTCCGTGCACTGTAGCTTTCTTTCCTTCAGGAGTTTTGTTTTTCCTCTCCTTTCCTATTGCTCATCGCTCACTGAGAAGTACTGTAGTCTGAACAGGTCTATATATTTTATTCTATATAAGCAAGTTAAGTGCATTTCTCGAACAGCTGAATGGTTTGGGCAGTGCATCCTCATCACTCACTTGTGAGTAAGGTGGGTTGGTGAATGGGGTGGGTGATGAATGTGAGATTTTCTGTCGCAACAGCTGTGTTCTAGCATTTCTTCATCCTCTACGCCAAGGCGGGTATGTGGTTCGAATAAGAGCCAACAGGATTCTGAATGAGGAAACCTGGAGCACGCCCGGCCTCTGCCATCCATTCACTACCTTTGTAACCTCGAGCAAGTCATTTCAACTTCCTGTGTCATTCTTTCCATATTTGCAAAGTACAGATCTCAGAAAACACAGACCAGGATTACACATGTGAAGCAAGCAAACAAAAACATCCTTACCTTCAAGGAGCTCACTATCGAGTGTAGGAAGATAACTGTTAAGCAATAGATTTAACACTACATTAAATTGCATTGTACACTGGAAGGTAATAATTATTGTATTGTATACGTTGCTAGAGCTGTAACAAAGTACCAAAGATAAGGTGGCTTAAGTAATAGAAATTTGTTTTCTTGTAATTCTGGGGTTTATAAGTCCGAGATCAAAGTATTAGCAGGACTGGGTTCTTCTGAGGCCTTTTTCCTTGGCCTGTAGATGGCTGCCTTCTCCCTGTGTCCTCGCAGGGTCTCCCTTCTGTCCCTCTGTGTCCTAACCTCTTCTCCCCAGGACTCCAGTCATCATGAATTGAGGCCCAGCCTAGTGGCCTCATTTTAGTTTATTTACCCCTTTGAAGACCTTGTCTACAAATATAGTCACATTCTGAGGCACTAGGTATGAAGGGTTCAATATATGAATTTGGGGAGGGGATGCAATTCAGTCCCTAACAATTATTACGAAAAGAAAAAACTTTTGTGAGAAGAGAGAATGCTGGACAGTGGTTCGACATGGATGGGGATTTTGAGGGCAGGCTTGACTGAACTGATGCCATATGCCAAATGATACCAACTGAGAAGGAGCCAGAGTGTGGGCACTGTGGAGAGAGGGTAGGATATGTGGCCATTGACGGAGCAGGAACACAGCACCTTTGAGGACAGGATGGGTGGTTGAAAGAAACTGAGCTTTCACTTTGAGAGGATTGAAGAACCAAAGGCAGATCTGAGCAGAGGAATGGTCTGATCAAACTCACTCATTCACCTATTTTGAGAATAGATTACAGGCCAGAATTACTTAACACCAGCACCATTGACATTGGGGCCAGAAAAGGCTTTGTTGTAGGAGACTCTCCTATGCTTTGTAGTTTATTTAGCAACATCCTTTGCCTCTCCACACTAGATGCCTGCAGACAACTGTCCCCTGGGGAAGAAAACATTACTCTTGTTTGAGAGCCACTGTTGTAGGTTAAACAGAGGGAAAACTCAAAGACCAACTTGGAAGTCATTGCAATAATCCTGGCTAGAAATAATTATAACGTGGCTCACAATTGTAGCATTCTGGATACTTTGAAGGTGAAGTCAACCCATTTTGAAAGTCACCAACAGAATGGATGTGTGGTGTGAGACAGGATTAAGATGCCCCTGAGGCATGTGCTCTGAGCCACGACCAGAACAGATTCACCTCACACTGGAACAGGGAAGACTGCAGTGAGACCTGTTCGGACACGAACCTAGGAAGGACAGGAAGACTGCTCCATTCATGGGGATGGGAGGGAAAGCCACGCATGTGGATAACGACAATGAAAACAAGGTAGATGAAGCGTGTGAGTTTGTGAAAACTTCTTCTAATTTATTTTTCTTTGTGATGTAGGAAGGAAGATCATCATCACCTGAGAATAAGAATGAGACAGGAGGTGTTAGAGGTTTAGGATAAAAGATAAGAGGTGGAATAGAACTCTAGGAGAGCTTTTTTTTTTTTTTTCAGTGAAAAATACATACAAAATCCTTGCTTTCGTGGAACGTACATTCAGGGAGGATTGATGTAAATATCCTGATGAGAAATCAGGAGAAACATTACTAAATTTGCACTGGAGGAGATGACAAAGAAGGTCGAGAATGGGAAGTCATTTAATAGGCAGAATAAATAGACTGCTGGTTTTCAACATTAGGGTGACAGTCACCAGGGACTGGACAAAGTTTCAGTTGAGTGGAAGACCTTCAAACCTTTTTATACATTTCTTATCTGTTTCATTGTCTGCTTTTTCTCCAAGAGCTCAGTGCTGTCTTCTTCTTTTTTAAATATATTTTATTGATTATGCTATTACAGTTGTTCCATTTTCCCCCCTTATTCCCCACTACCCCACCCCATCCCCACTCCCCACCCTTTAGTTTTTGTCTATGGGCCATACACAGAAGTTCTTTGGCTTCTGCATTTCCTACACTATTCTTAACCTCCCCCTGTCTGTTCTCTACCTACTGCTTACGCTACTTATTCTCTGTACTTTTTCCTCCTCTCTCCCCCTCCCACTTCCCTGTTGATATCTCTCCATGCCTTATATGAATCCCTTTAACATTTCATATAATAAAGGCTGGGTGATGATGGGAGAATTCCAGGAGAGCATTTTTTAAATACGGTATACTACTGTAATTCTGAAGACATGGATTACAGTAACCTTAGTAAGTGTTAAGGGTTACTTCTACTGACATAATTAACATTTGCATGATTATTAAACCAATAAACCCAGAGCCAATATGATTTTTAATTTATTTTCTACCGTTCTGAACTAAACACACTGTGTGTGTGTGCAATAGCCAAAACAGACTCTGTTCCTCTGGAATTATATTTACTCGCTTAGGGAGAACTGATGGGTTAGATTAAGGCAAAACCGTGCTTAAACCTATTGTCTCAGATCTCATGAGTACTCATAATTAAGAACTATCTCCAGTGAACAAATCATCAAATCTGGAGAATCATTGGAGAGAGAACTGCATCTGAGTCAGATTAATGTCAGTACTCACCCCACCCCCCTCACTGAGTTTCCATTACTATTGATTAGAAAAGATCATTTATTTCATTGAATGCTCCTGAAAATTCTGAGCTCCTTTCAGATCACACTCTTCTTTGGTCACAGTACCATTCCACACAGGCCTTCCTTCTGCTGCTCGGGAACACCAATCACTTTCCACATCAAGGCTTTTGTACAGTATGCTTTTGCCGAGATTGTCACTTATCCAGAAACTCTTATCCAAAAATACCTATGCTCCCGGAGCTGCCTAGTCTACATTATAAATATTAACTTATTTAATTTTCACTAGCCAATGGAATTATCCACTAGTCAATAGTTAAGTGAGGTGTCACTTTTTGGCAAGGAAATTTATGGAAAAAAATTTTTCTTTTATTGTTTCTTTTCCTTTCAACCTGCTGGAATTAGAGTGTTCTGAGGTCCTATGTGGAGATATAGCCAAAAAAAATAGAAGGAGCTTGTATCTCAAAGTCAATACATGGAGAAAGGCTAACCAAGAATATCTGTATTGGGTCATTACATGAAAGTGATGAGTTTTGATTTCATTAAACCTCTAAAATTTTAGCATTTATTTGTTACAGCAACTAGGATTACTAATATAAAATTCTTCACATGGGTGACTCTTGTAAAGGTGTCTGCTTAAATGTCACCCTCTTATAGAAGACTTCACTCAACACATGTTAGATCTCCTATCTTGCGGTAACTTGGTATTTATTACATCTCAGAAGTTTTTAATTACCTGGTGTGTACTACCACTGGCACAACACAACTTCCTCTGTGTTGGTTAAAATGTTGTCAAATGTCTTGACTGATGTAGCCCCTTGTGTCTAGAATACTGTGGGGAACATAAGATGTGTTTAATAAATAGTTCTTAAAAGATTTACTTAAAGTTCTCTACTTCTGTATTCTAGATACATTCACAAAAAAATCATGAGTTGGATATTCTGTGTATACTGTTTGTCAATAACCTTTGCATTTGTATGCTTGAATTGCCCATTTCCATCATTTTTCTTCCATTCAAGTTCCTTTACTCAATATCTTCCTTGTGGAGCAATAGCTGAAAATTAACTTTGATATTCACTAGCAGTATTCCATTGCTCATGGGAAATCTGAGGGCCAATGAAGTATAGACATTTGCTGTATAAGGTCTGCCATTCACTGAGCATTTTACATACATTTTTTATTGGATATGTATGGCCAGTTGTGTATGTAGAATGTATGTATAATTGTCCCAGTTTGCAATGAAAAAAACTGAGGCTCAAAGAGCCTAAGTTCATATGACTTCCAACTGCTACTTTTTCCCTTGAGTCTCTAGGGCCCTTCCTTGTACCTAAATTACGTGATGGTTGGCCATATGTTTGGGAAAAATATATATTCAGAGGAGCCCAAACCCACTGTGGTTTCCTTGCTTGTAGAGAATTTTATTTATCTCAGGCTCTGCCTTCTGACACTTTCAGCTCATAAGAATTCTGCTTTCTATCTTGACTATTTAAAATTTTCTCTTTGTTATTAGTGCTCAGCAGTTTAATTATTCTTTGGTGTAATTCTCCTTGCATTTCCCCTCCTTCATGTGTGTTGGTCTACTTAAATATGTGGTTTTATATTTTTTCATTACATTTGGAAATTTTTGGCTAGTTTTTTCCTTTGATCATATCTTCTCCTTGTATTCCAGTTACACTGTTGTTAAACTTCTTGGTGTTGTCCCAGAGGTTACTAGGGCTCTCTCAATTTACTTCAGTCATTTTTCTCTTTATAGTGTGTATGGTTTTAATATCATTAAGTTTCTTTATCTTGTCTTCTGCAATGTCTAACCTACTATCTAGCCCATCAAGTAAAGTTTTTATTTCAGGTATATGGATCAACTCTAGATGATTCTCCCTTGGTCTTTTAAAAATAGTTTTCTCTTCATACAACACAACACACAAAAAAATCCAATTAAAAAATGGGCAGAGGGCCTAAACAGACACTTCTCCAAACAGAGCATGCAGATAGCCAATAAACATATGAAAAGATGGTCAAGTCACTATGAGAGAAATGTAAATTAAAACCACAGTGAGATATCACATCACACCTCTCAGAATAGCTATCATCAATAAATCAACAAACACCAAGTGTTGGTGAGGATGTGGAGAAAAGGGAACCTTCATGTGCTATTGGTGGGAATGCAGACTGGTGAAGCCAATATGGAAAACAGTATGGAGTTTCCTCAAAAAAATTAAAAATGCCTTATGACCCAGTGATTCTACTTCTGGGAATATTTCTGAAGAAATTCACAATACTAATTCAAAAGAATATGTACACTCGTATGTCATTGAAGTGTTATTTACAATAGTCCAAGTGCTCATCAGTAGATGAGTGGATAAAAAAACCTGATACATTTACACAATGGAATATTACTCTGCCATAAAGAATGAAATTTTGTCATTTGTAGCAGTATGGATGGAGCTAGAGGGTATTAGGTTAAGTGAAATAAGTAAGACAGAGAAAGACTAATACCATATTAATTCACTAACACAAGTGTATGTGGAATTTAAGGAACAAAATAAAATAGAAACAGACTCATAGATACAGAGAACAGGCTGATGGTTGCCACAGGGGAGAAGGGTTAGGGAACTAGGTAAAAAGGGGTAAGGAATTAAAAAGTACAAATTGGAAGTTATGAAATAGTCATAGGGATGTACAGTACAGCAAAGGGAATATACTGTATTTTGTCAAGTATAATGTGCTCCCATGTATAACGCACACCATGTTTTAGGTCCAAACTTTCAGGAAAAGAGCTTTTGTTTTAATTTTTTAATTCAATTATTTATTTATTTACTTTAGATACTTGGTTTTTTTTGTATCATAAAGGAATTTTAGCATTTATTTTTAACATATTATGGTGTAAGAATTTTTATGTAGCAAATAATTACAAAACACAAGAACAGATAAAAGGTATTTCAGGTACTACCCATGTATAATATATATCCTTATTTTTCCCTCAAAAATTTTGGCAAAAAAGTGCACATTATACATGGCAAAATACAGTAGTCAATAATATTTTAATAACTATGTACGGTCCCAGCTGGGTACTGAAAGTCCTGGGAGAAATATAAAGGATGTAATTGTCTAACCACCAGGTTGTACACCTGAAACCAACACAAAACAATATTGAATGTAAACTGTAGTTTAAAAATTAAAATAAAAAATATTTCTCACTTTCATTGGGTTTATTTTTTCCTTTAAATTCTTAAATGTTTTAAAGCCCTTGCTGTTAATCCCATCATCACTAATAGTTCTCATTACATTTCTGCAGATGGAGTTTTGCTGAATTTTATTGTATTCTTTGATCACGTTTTTGACTTTGCAAGTGTCATGTAATTTATTTTAAATACCCTTGATTTCTTAAGCTTGGCTTTCATTTTTGTTAGGCATGTTTAACTAAAGTAGCCTCTACTCCAAGGTACTTTTAGTCTTTCTGTACACCAAATGGAATGCTCCAGGTGTTCGAAATGTCCCTTCTTTTTGTTTAAACAGAGCTTGACTGTCTCCCAATTGTTTGTGAACTCCAGTTCTTCAACCCATAAGTACTTGTTCTAATATGAGGTACTGTCCTTTGCCCCTCGATTCTAACCCTATACATGCAGTTGGGTGTGTAGCCAGATTTAAAGGATATTTAATGCAAATGTTTGAGCACTCTTCTCTTTAACATTTTGCCCCACAAATTCCAGCCACTTCGGCTTCCCCAAATTCATATTTAGTCTTTTCAACTCAACAAAACTCTCATGTTACGTCATATTGGGTATGCCTTTCCTATGCTAGGGTTGGGTAAGTGACTTTAGGTTGGGAACAAAACACTAGCACAATCATTTGGCTTACTCTGAGCTTCTCTTCTTTCAGAGATCAGAATTCTATACTTTTGGTTGTCTAATATCTGAAAAGAGTCCTTAGATCACTTTGTCCAGTTTCCAATTTTTGCTGTGGGAGGCTGAGTCCAGTACCAGTTACACTGTAGTGGCCAGAAGCAGAATCACCAGTGTACATTTTTAAGGTTATACAGTTGCCTTGAATATTTTCTTCAGGCGAATGTAGGGCTTAACCTGGATTCCCTTTCTACTTGGTATTCTGTAAGAGCCCAGAATCCTTAGCAAAACAGAAAATATTCAAATATTGAGGTTCTCAGCCTTCCCACAGATACTTCAGGAAACCAACCTACAAAGCACAACTGAGAAGTTTTTTGATGATAAGCAGTTAGTTTGCATCAATATTCAGAATTCTAGAAAACATCTATCTTAACATTTCTTTTTTTCAACCAGATAGTCCACTTACTTAATCAATGTCTTCATCTTTTCAGTTTATTATTTAAAAGCTTGTAAAAAGTTAAAGTATGCAAGTATTTTGCTTTCAAATGCAATCACTAGGGTGATACTTCAAGAATCTATTGCATTTGATAGAATGACAGAAATTAAAATTAATGTCTTTCTCTGTAGTTTTCTTGAAAGGAGAGATATAATTTCATTATTTTACTTGGACCATCAATACATTCATTTTTTCTTTTATTTTAGGCTTATTCAAATTAACATTATCAGTAACAAGTAAGTCAGATTTTTAAAATTTTCCAGAGGGTGTTATCTCTATAAAAATTAAAGATAAATAAACTTATCTTTCTTTGAAATGGTTTTTATTTATCTTATTAGCATTTGAAATTAAGCCAATGTTTTTAAAAGAAAACAAAACAATCTCAAAAACCAAAGTGTCCCCATATGACTTCAATGGGAGTCATTCAAACAATATCCTCTAACATTCTGAGAAATAGTCAAGATTAAGATCTGAATTTGTATTTAAATTGCTGTATGATTTCAGGTTAATTGTTTAACCTTCAAAGGTTTCATCTCTTGAAATGACGGCCTCACAAGATAAAGATATAGTAATACAATAAGGAAAACCACAAAGTTTAATATAACAGGAGGGGGTCACCACCTGTCTTAGTTTAGGTTTCCCAGGAGCAGACCCTGAGATAACTATCTCCCCATAAGTGCTTTTCTGAGGAAATACTCCCAGGAAAACCTAGCAAGGTAGTGGGAGTTTAGGACAGGGCAGGAAAGAATGCCATGCGATGGAGCAATTTCAAGAAAGAATCCATTGGGGAAACTCTAGTTTTAATTTATTATCTGAATTTGTGTACTTGTAACCAAGGAGCTGGGCTTTGAAATTCCTGCACAAATGATTGGCTAAGAGCCATCACAGGCAGATGGAAGCTCCAGAGCACTTCTGAGTACCTGTACTTTCCAGCCAAGTGCGGCGATAACCCATGAGCCCCCTCCACAGCGAGCCACACGTGCACTCTGTCAGAAACAAATCATACAGAAGCCAGGACAGAGCACAGTACCTGTGCAAGGGATCCGAGGAAATCTCCACAGATCAGACAGCATCCACTAGGTCACATTTGATTCTTTGCTTATTTCACATCATCAACTCCTTCATACTGTCATTTTTGTACGCCCTTATTTAACTTTTAATGTTCTTCGATATTTATTATGTATTTTGATAATGAGAATAAAGATTTACTCTTACTCGTGGAAATTTGGAATAAAAATCAGAAAACTGTTTACATAAAAAAAAAGTTTGTGGAGATTCCAAGTAACCAAGCCTATCTCCTAATAACAAGTTCATGGCACTCACTCTCTTTCCTAATACAGCAGCATGATACACACACACGCAAATATATATATTTACTGTTATATTTTGTTTATATATTTATGTTATATAAATATAATATATTATATAATTTAAATTATAATACATATAAAGTAGGTATTCCCAGAAATAAAATTAAGTTAAAAATGCACAATTACTAACTATATTTCATGTAATATATCTATGTTTGATATATGATGTTTCATTCATATTTTTTGTTTTTTTTAATTCTTGTTCAGTTACAATTGTCCCACCTTTGCCCCTCCATTGTTCTCCCCTGCCCCGCCCCCTAGCCCCACTCTCACAGTCAATCCCCACCCTTTGATCGACTGTTTTACCATACCCAAACGGACTATGGAATTGCTATATGTTTTCTTTCACTATTTAGAGTATTGATAGTTTGTGAATTCTATGGATTCCATGTGGGAATGCCACTATTTTCATTAGTTGTCCTTTTAAAATCCAACTGTAAAGCACATAGGAGAAGAAATAGATATAAGTTTTCGAATCATTAGTTAAATCTCTAGTTTACCTTCCTTTTCTAATATAGGAAGGATAAGCTATTAATAAGTTTTTATCACAATCCAAAATTCAGTCATATTTAATGAAAAGAAGGGTCGTTCTTCACTTATACATCATTCATAAGACTTTCATAAGTAGTCTTTTATTTATTTTTCCATGTGTCCAGCAAAACGTGTAAAGTGCCACAGGGTCTTTCTTTTCTTTACAAGTCCTACAATACTTTTCTTGACTTACCTTAAACACCATCTATGGAAGTAGAATGAGTATTCAAAACCAGAGTCTAGCAGACTCCAATCCCACTGTAATCGCTAGCCAGTTCATTTGAAGGTGCAAAGTATATCAAGATAAGGAAATTATTGAATATACAAGAAGGCCTCCATTCAATTCTGATGTCATTTCATAACTTTTTAAACTAAAAGAGCAGGTTATAATACAGGTATAAAGTCAGTAGTCTTGGCGTCAGAATACTGAGTCCCCATCTCAGTTTCAGTCATTCACAAGTGATACAACTTCAGCCAACTGTCCTTAATATAACTAGACTGCAAGATAGGATAGATATTATCACTTAAAATGGTTGGAAAGGTGAATGAAGTACCAAAGAATTAGCATCTCCATAATCTAAAATGCATGCTAATCATGTAATATAACAATGTATATGATGGTGTGCTTACATCTAATTTACAGATTCCATATTGATGGTCCTAGTATTAGCTGGTCATGTTAAAAATTAAAAATAATGTTCTCACTTTTCTCCAACATTAATTCATATCCAACATTGAAATCTATGAAGACTAATAAAAACAAGATGAAATCTTTTTTAAAAAGATAAAATGGTCTCAATTTGATTAGCAAATAATGGAAAAGCCTATGGTGTGTTTGTGTGTGTGTGAGAGAGAGAGAGCTGTCAATTTAGTCTTTGAATTTCATAAAATTTCACTTCTCCTTTTAAATCTAGCTATTCATTCCTCATTCCTAATAGGATGAGAATAACTAAATTATCCCAAGAAATATTGTTGCTGTATTTTTAAAACAGATGGAAATTAAATAAAGCAAAAAGCTTAAGAGACAATTTGTTCTAGTAAGATTTAATGTCAAGGTTCACACACCAAAAGGTCAGGATAAAGTTTGTGCAATCTTCTGGATTTCTCAGCAACTCAGGTGCTCAAATCAGTTAAATTTGTGTAACATCAGTCACTTAATGGTCGCTTAGTTTAAAAACAAAATTCATTCAAAACTTCATGATTTCAAGTTGCTACAGCCGGTTTGTACAAACCAAAATAGTTACTTGCAAGTTGCATAAATTAATGTCTTATTGAACCAAGTAATAGCAGAAAAAAACATTGGAGCAAGATGCACAAGATGTTAAAGGGAGACCAAATAATATGACTCACCAGTTTTATGGGTCTTGGACAAAGTAAATCCATTCTGTTTCTCCATCTGAAATATAGCACTGTTTCTCCATCTGAAAGATAAAATAAGTGGCCTTAGTTATATATAAGTAAATTTCTAAATTTAATTATCTGTAGAGAAATATGTCATGACCTATATACACATAATTAAAGCTAATTCTTTATGTGCTTTGAAGAGCATGAAAAATATTTTCTTTTTTTTCTTTTTTGGTCCTTCCTCATCATCTATCTTCTACATTGCTGTTCAGAAGTTAATCTTTCATGTACTACATTTAGTTTATATAAAATCAATGACCATTTTACCAGGTAAAGCTAATTTTTAATCATTGTCATGTCCAAAAGAGTAGAATGTCAGGTAATGAGAGATGGGAGGGTAGAAGAGAGAATACCTTTTGGGAGAGCAGGCTTTTAACGGGGATGTGCTGGCAGATTTTAAAACCTCATATGGTGACTTTAGACCTTGATAGAGTAACTGGTACTAAGTCAGTCCTCTTGCAATAAACAACTACAAAGCTCTAAGAATATATATAATGTAACAGTTTTGAGATGTTGCTAACACACTATACAAGCCTGTGATCCATGAGAAAAGGGTACCTGTGATAGCCCAGCTTTCGTGCTGTAGGAAATTTCCAGATGGTGGTACACGTGGATGTAACACATGTAGATTGGTACATACCTGCTAATCTTAAAAGGAATAGAATAGGGTGTAAGGCTGCTGAGGTGGCTGAAATTTGTGGGAAAGAGTAGCAGGGGAAAGAGATTAGAGCAGAGAAGATGCTTCAGAATTTCGTCCAGGTGACCATGCATTCAAAGCTATGACTACAAAGGGTCAGACTCCATGAGGTTCATCAGAGAATAGATACTGGGGATCGGTGAGATGACCAGACATTCAGAAGTCACACAGTGCTGGAAAACAGTCATTCTGGTCAGCTAGAGTACACAGACCTCACTGAATAGTCTGGGTTTTCAATTAAGACAGCAAAAGCCACAAGACAATACTTTAACCTTGGACTAAGAACTTTTTCAGACCCACCAAAACAATGACTGTAATGAAGCCTCAAAGGATAAAGCTCAGACACAGGAAAAAAAACAAACAAACCTGTCTGCCAGAAGAAAACAATATTCCCTAAAAGACCACAAAGTCTCAAATATCAAAAATGTAGCATCTATGATGTCCTTCATATAATAAGATAAAATAAGTTGACGTGTAAACAATCAGGAAATAATGACTTAAACTGAGGGAAAATGTAGTCAGTAAAAACAAATAAAGAGATAATGAAAAATGTTGAATTTAGAGACAAGGACTGTTCAAAATAGCTATACATTTGCTTAAGGATTTATTTGACAAATGGGGCAGAAGCATAAAACAAAGTGAAAATAGCCTCTTCTACAAATGGTGTTGGGAGATCTGGACAATTACATGCAAAAAAAAAAAAAAAAAGAAACTTGACCACCAACTTACACCACACACAAAAATAAACGCAAGATGGATAAAAGACTTAAATATAAATTGCAACACCATAAAAGTCCTAGAGGAGAACATAGGCAGGAAAATCTCAGATATTCCATGCATCGATATTTTCACCAATATGTTCCCTAGAGCAAGGGACATAAAAGAAAGAACAAACAAATGGGACTTCAAAATAAAAAGTTTCTGCATGGCTAAAGATAACATCAGCAAAATGAAAAGGGAACCAACCATATGGGAAAAGATATTTGTGAATGATACCTCTGTCAAGGGTTTGATCTCCAAAATATATAAAGAACTCATATGACCCCATTCTAGGAAGACAAAGAACCCAATTTAAAAAAATGGGAGTGGGCAAAGGACCTGAACAGACACTTCTCCAAGGAGGACCTACAGAGGGCCCAGAGACATATGAAAAGATGCTTAGCATCACTAGCCATCAGAGAGACGCAAATTAAAATCACAATGAGATACCACTTCACACTCATCAGAATGACCATCATAAACAAATCAACAAACAACAAGTGCTGGCAAGGTTGTGGATAAAAGGAACCCTAGTACACTGTTGGTGGGAATGTAGACTGGTGCAACCACTGTGGAAAACAGTATGGAATTTCCTCAGAAAACTAAAAATTGAACTGCCTTTTGACATGACGATTCCACTGCTGGGATTATACCCTAAGAATCCTGAAACATCAATTTAAAAGAACCTATGGACTCCAGTGTTCATAGCAGCACAATTTATAATAGTCAAGTGTTGGAAGCAATCTTAGTGCCCATCAGTAAATGAGTGGATCAAAAAACTGTGGTACATTTACACAATGGAATACTATGCAGCAGAAAGAAAAATGGTGCTTCTACCCTTCACAACAGCGTGGATGGAACTGGAGAGCATTATGCTAAGTGAAATAAGCCAGGCAGTGGAAGACAAATACCATATAATCTCACCTATAAGTGGAACCTAATCAACAAAAAAAAAAAAAATAAGCAAGCAAAATATAACTAGAGACATTGAAATAAAGAACAAACTGACAGTAACCAGAGGGGAGGAGGGCGGGGTATAATGGGGAAAAAGGGGAAGGGTCATCAAGGAATATGTATGAAGGACACATGGAGAAAGCTAAAGGGGGTAGGATCAAGGGTGGGAGGTGGGGATGGGTGGGGCCGGGGGGGAGTGGTGGCAGGAAAATGGAGACAACTGTACGTGAACAACAATAAAAAGAAGAAAATATTTAAAACATCAAAAAAAGGATTTAAAGGAAAAGATGGATTTGGTGAATAAAGAGATGAGGAATATCAGTAGAAAAATGAAAATGTTCTAGAGAAACAAATGAGAATTCTGGAACAGAAAAATGTAGGATCTGATATGAAAATGTCAACAAGTAGCTTTGATAGAGTATTTCAAACGAAAGGAAAAGAGAGATCAGTGAAACCGGCAGGGGAAGGGAAACTGTACAAACATAAATTTAGAGAGAAGAATGTCTGAAAATAAGAGAAGACTCTAGAGACATATGGATAACTATCAAGTAGTCTTAGATAATTTTAATTATATTATAGAAGGAGAGACTTTCATAGATATATTCAATAAAGGGATGAAATATTGCTCAGTTGATGAAACATATCAATACCTAGAACAAGAAAGTGCAATGTAATCAAGTAAAATAAACACACATGGGCCCGGCTGGTGTAGCTCAGTGGATTGAGCGCGGGCTGGGAACCAGAGGGTCCCAGTTCGATTCAAAGTAGGGGCACATGCCTGGGTTGCAGGCCAGGTCCCCAATGAGGGCCATGTGAGAGGCAACCATACATTGCTCTTTCTCCCTCCCTTCTCCTCTCTCTGAAAATAAATAAATAAAATCTTAAAAAAAATAAACACACATGGCACACACACAGACACAAAACACATGCACATGAGCATGTCATAATCAATACGTTTAAAATTAATAATAAAAATATTCAATAAATACAGAGGAAAAAGACATATTACATGAAGGAGGGAAAAGTAAAATTAATAACTAAATTCTATTAGAAACAACACAAGGATAGATAATGAAACAATATCTCGAAAATGTGAAGGGATAAAAATACCTTCAAAATTATGTCTTAAAACTGTTGCCTTCAGAAAAATTTTTCAGAATATCTCTTCGCAAAACTAAAGGTGAAATGGAGACATTTTCAGACAAACAAAATATGAGAGTTTTTTTTTTAATAGAACTGCTGTGTAAAACAATGTAAAAGAAAGTTCTCCTTCAGGCTGAATACAATGTATGCCAGGTAAAAAGACACAGATACAAATAAAGGAATGAAGAACTCTAAATATAATAAATACCTTGGTAAAGATAAAACGATTTTAAAAGATAAGCATATACAACAAATATAGTAAGGACTGATGATTTGACACATATAAATGAAAAACATGTAAAAAGAATTGCACAATGGACGGTAAGGAGGAAAGAGAATGAGTGCTGCTTTGAGGTTCTAATCTATTATTGCCATAACATTATCCGAAAGCAGATTATGATAAAGAAAAAATACACACTTTAAACCCTAGAGCAACTAATGAAAATAATTAAACAAGGACTTACATTAAGTTCTTTGTTGGCTTATTTATACCAAATAAATTCATAGATGAAGTAAAAATATTAAAGAAAACAGTACAAGAGAATGCAGGAAAGTGGGGGAAAAGGAAGAAAGAACCAATAAGACATCTAGAAAAGATAGCAAGATTATATAATTAAACCCCCAAATGTCATTAATTTCATTAAATGTAAATGAGTTAAAACACTAATTAAAAAGCAGACAATATCAGACATGATAAAAAATACTCAAGTATATGCTTTCTACAAGAATACACTTAAAATAATACACTGATAAATGTAAAATGATAGAAAAAGCTGTATGAACAAACACTAAGTATAAGGAAGCTGAACTGAATATATCAATATCTGGCAAAAGAAATTGTAGGTCATGGAATATTATCAGAGGTGAAGGTTATTCATAATATTAAAATAGTCAATTCATCAAGATGACATAAGATACTCCTATCAAAGACTCTCCTATAAATATCAAACCAAATATGAACAAAACCAATAAGAAAAATAAACAAGCCTACAATTATATTATCAGTTTTTGACATTCTTTTTCCAGTAATGGATGGAATAAATCAGTAAAATATAGAATATTTAAATAATACCATAAAACATATTATCAACAGAACTTCACACAAAATTGCAGACACATATTTTGTCTACATACATACAGAACATTTATGAAAATAGAGCATAATCTGACTCATTGAAGAAGACTCAATACACTTAAAATGGATGAAATTATACAGAGTATGTTCTCTGACAATAATGGCATTAATTGGAAATCAGTAACAAGATACCTAAAAAATTCCCCAAAGAGTTGACAATTAAATACACAAGCATGCACAACTCATGGTCAAAGAAGAAAGCACAAAGAAAATTTAAAAAATATTTTTAACTCAATGAAAAAGAGTATACATGTATAAATTCATGGGGTATATATAAAGCAATGCTTAGAAAAGTTATAGGTTTAAACACTTATACTAGAAAAGAAAAAAATTAGATTTCATATAACTGTCCATCATAAGAAGCCAGATAAAAGAGCACATCAATTTCAAATAAATACAAGACAGAATAAAAAAGATAAAAGTGGAAATTAGTAAAACAGAAAAAAGACAAAAATAGAAAAAGTAAATAAGATATAAATAGTTTTTTAATGTTAAACATGAAAGAACTCTAGTTAGACTGATCAAGAACAAAACAGAAAACACAAATTTTCAAATATGCAATATGAAAGAAAAGTTTCACTACAGGTTCTGCAAAACTTAAAAGTAAAATAGAGGGATATGATTAATGCCAAAAATATGTTGGCTTCTGTGAAATGGATAAGCGACTTAAGAGAGCTGAAAATTACTAAAATTAACCCAAAAATATAAAATTTGAAAAGCTATCCCATTAATAAAAAGTTGAATTTATAACTGTGAAGGACAGCAGGACCTCTCCCAGGTCTTGCAGGGCTCCGGCATGATGCAGATGCCAAAGCTCACAAGGGCATTGTAAGAAAAGGAAACTATAAGCAAATGTCCGCATAAACAGAAAGGGAAATCAAAATGCTGAACAAAGTAGTAGCAAAACAAGACCATCAATACATAAAAAGGATGATATAATATGACAAAATGTGGTTTATCTAGGAACTTAAGGTTTGGACTAACACTTGAAAGTCAATCAATATAATTCACAACATTATTAGAACAGACCAAAAAAGCACATGATCTTTTATGATGTAGAAAGTGATTTGATAAAAGTCAATATAAAAACTTAGCAACCAAAGGATAAACAGAAAATAACTTGATAAAGAACATAAACAAAAACCCTGCAGCTAAGAAAATACTTAATGGGGAAAAAAATAAAGATCTTTCTCTAAACCCAGAACAGTGCAAGAGTTTTCCCTAGCACTGCTTCAATTCAACTTTGTACTAGAGTTCCTAGGCAGAGGGGGGTGGGGGGAAGCAATAAAATGAATAGCAAGAATATGGAGACTTCTGTTTTGAGTCAATATAGTATAATAGGGACTGGATTTACCCTCCTACCTGAAACAAAAAAAATGAACAAAAAATATTAGAAACAACATTTTTAAGACACTAGGCAACAAGGAGAGTGATTTCTATGAGATGAAAAACAAAGTGAGCCCTGCCACTCTCCAGCTTACTGACTTGAGGGTTTCCAGGGCACGACACAGTTAGTGGTAACACAAGTGGAAACCACTGCACCCCAAGTTTAGCAGATGGAGCTGAGAGAGTACAAAGAGAGTAAGATCGCTATAAGCTAACCAGACACACTAGCAAGTAGGAGACAGCCACCCTGAGAGTTCTGGAAATCTGCAGAAGCTTATCTTTGAGTACTCAGAAGAGTGTTGATCAGAGCAGTGTGTGTGAGGAACCTACCTGAAGCCAAGAGAATAATCATCCAAATGAGTTATAGGGAATTAGTGTTCACACAGGAACAAGCATAGTACCTGTTTTGCAGTCAGTTAGATTGGAAAACCTGAAGTTTACAGCAGCATTTTGGGCTAAAAATTAGAGAAGATACTTCAAAGAAGAAACACAGATGGCAAGTAAGGACACACAAAAAAAGAAGCTTTATATTATAAGTTATTAAAGAATTGCAAGTTAAAACCACTACACACATTAGAATACCTATAGTGAAAAGACTGGCCATATCAAGTGGTAGCAAAGATGTGGAGAAACTGAAATTCTCATACATGATGGATAGAAGTAAAATGGTTCAATTACTTTGGAAGCGAGCTTGACAGTTTCTTTTAAAAATGTTAGATATATACCTACCACATGACCCAGCCATTCTACTTCTATATGTTTACCCAGTGAGCGCAAAATCTTTGGCTATCAAAATTTGTACACACATGCTCCTTTATTTGTAATGGGTGTGAGAAATAGCCCAAATGTTCATAAACAGGTGAATGGATAAACAAAATGTGGCCCATTCATACAATAAAATACTACTCAGCAAAAAAATAAACTACTCTGTAAAATAAAGTTTTGATACACAAAACAACATGAATGAATCACAAATGATTACAGTGAGTAAAGAAATCAGACATAAAATAATACTTTCTGCATAATTCTTTTTATATAAATTTCTAGCAAATGCAAACTGATCCACTGTGATAAAAAGCATTATGTTGGTTTTCTGCAAACTAGCGATTCGGTTCCAGGACGAGCAAAGGCAAGAGAATACAAAAGGCAGGAGGAAATTTTGGGGGCAATGGGTATGTTCACTACCTTAATTGTGATGGTTTCATGGGTGTAAACATTTGTCAAAACTTAGGATAAGAAAAAAAATCTTTGCAACTTTGGAATAGGCAAAGATTTCTTAGAACACAGTAAGAACTAATGGTAAATGATAAAATATTAAACTGGACTTCATCTAAATACACTGTATATAAATTTTTTAAAAACATGGTCACTTGAAGAAAGTATTGCAAGTACATGACTTATTACCCCGATATATTTCAGGCATTTTTTAACTCAATAATAACAGTAAAATAATCCCACAATATGTGACAACGATGTAAACATCCACTGTAAAAAAGATAACATAATGTCTAACAAGCACATAAAAAATTCAACTACATTAGTTATTAGGGAAATTAATTTTAAATCACAAGAAAGTATATACTAACATAAAAGTCTGCAAAGTTAAAAGTCTGGCAAAACCAAGTGTTAATTCACATATGTGGAAACTGGAAATGTCATATAAAGCTGACCATTAAAAATGGTACTCTGGAGAACCATTTAGTCATTGCTTTAGTCATTTCTCATAAAGTTAAGCATAGTCTTACCATGTGACTCAGCAATTGCAATTCTAGATATTTACACACAACAAATAAAAACATTTGTACACGCAAAAAGCACAGAAATGTTCATAGTCACTTCACTCGAAATGGCCACAACGTGGAGACAAATGGAAGCCCATCACCCATGAAAGCACAGCTAAATTAGGGTATTTATGGCATATGTATACAACGGTATGCAAACAACTCCACTATAAAACAAATTCTCAAAACTACAACATGAGCGAGTCTCATGATTATACACAAAAGGATACATCCTGTATTATTTCACTTATACAAATGTATAGAAATATGAAAATTGTAATAGAAATAATATCAGTTTACCTGGATTGAGTGGTTGGCAGATTGACTGTAAAGCTACATGAGGAAATAAGTTGGGGTAAGGGGAGCACTGTATTCAGTTGGTAGGATGGTTTTATGGGTGCATATTTTTATCCGACTCTTCAGAGTATACATTTAAATGGATAGTTTTATTGTGTATAAATTATATCTCCATAAATTTTATGTAAATTTTGAAAAACATTTATATTGAAAATAGAAATGATAATATTTTAGTGTCAAGTGACATAAGTTGAAAATCTCATCTATCTTGAAATTTTCGAAAGCTTACTTAAGAAGGTTTCTCCACATTACCATATAAATGTTTATAAAAGTTCCATCCCACCCACAGAACCCCAACTTCTTGTCACCTCTGCTACACTAAATCATCCCAGCAGAGTCAAATAGCAGAGATATGGAGAGTAATACAACAAACTATATAATGTGCTGTGTAATTGAAGTGGACCGTAATCACTAATATTAAAGACAGTGAATCATTCTAACAGAGGCATGTTCAGCAAACAATGAAAAATTACGTGCCAGAAAAGCTAATGCTGGTTTTAAAAATGAACAAATATGAAGCAAAATGAAACCTCACTTGTTATTCATGAAGGTCAATTTAATGTGATTATTTTTCTCCAGCATCACTGTTTTGTATTTACTGTTGTATACCTGAGTGCTATTTTGTAACCTAATAGGGGAATAAAATAACCAGTTGGTTATTTATTTATTTATTTATTTTGCTTAGAGCTTAGTCTAAATGCCCCCCTAACTAGCATCACATTACATATCTACTGGTTGCCAGGAAAACAAATTGCCACACATCAGAAGTCAAAGGGAGAATGAGGCACTCAACAATTAGATTTTATTTTAGCAATTCAAAGGGAAAGAAACATACAAGCATAAGTTGTTCTTTGGTAAGATGTTACTCGTCAAAGCTAACTATCACTCACTTACTGCTACCTCTTCTATAACATTTACCTTTAATTCAGATCTAGTCTGCCGTCTGGAAGAGAACAGTCTGCAGTTAGACCCTTCCATAGCGAGGATGAATGCTGACGTTGCAACTTGCTGGTCATTCTCAAATAATATTCAAAATCCAAAATAGAGAAACCGGCATAAAAGTTAATTAAAATATGCCTAGATGATTCCATCAACAATATTAAGGGAAATAATGTTTGGATGGCAACAAACTATTAGGTAAATGAAATTTTCCCTTAAACTTAGCTTTTTCAGGGGCCTCTATAGAGTCTATCAACAAGTTTTCTATTTTACACTATAAAACTTATCTTATTTTGTGCTTATTTTATTTTTAATTTTACTAAAATCCCAAAGAGACAAATTAGTAAGGTGGCAGAGCCTGGCTGAGTGCCTTCATTAGCTCAGCGCTAATAACTTCTTTCAGCACCGCGGATAGCGCCTAACATCACAACTCAAGCTTATCCAAAAGCTAATTATTTTCCCTGTTATAAAACAAAGGTTCTATATCAAAGGCCCATAATGCGACACAGTACACCCTCTAGATGCACTGATTTACAAAATAAATCAACTTTACCAGGGATTAATTTAAGCAGAAATTACAACAAATTGTAATTATACTTGCAATAGTGAACTATCTGAATGCATTGTCAGTTATTCACGGCGAGATGGGACCCGTGCCATTCTGAGAGATCAGGAAAAAGGCAGAATTCTCATCTTTCATAGTAATCAACATATATTTTCTCCTATTTTTTCAAATTATAGATTATATTATAGCTTAATTTATAAATATTTAAATGATGTCACCAGGAAAAACAAAGACCCAAGGACCTCTGACAGAATAAATAAAGCAATATTTACATACACCTGCATGCACTCCTATTTGTTTTAGGTAGTGAATGTCATTGCATATTTTCTCCCTTGAATTGATAGATATTTTCAAACAACAGGCAAAATATGTTTTCCAGCTTAATTACAAAAATACAAGTACCTCATTCCCAGAGGTTATAAAGCCTACCCTTATGATTATACATCCTCAGAGATTCAGGAAAGAGTGTACTGAACTGAAAATTACACTCAGATGCTAACTAGCACCCCACAGAATTTCCCATGGGCCTATGTCTACACTATTTCAAAAAGTAAAGTAGATTGAGGAAGAAAAATAATATTTTACTTCTTCCTTTCTCAAGACAGAAGCTGCTCATTTGGGGCAATGGTTTTGTACTTTTATTTCCTTGGTTGGGCTCTTTAGACATCTTTCCAACTTCAGCTTACATTGAAAAGACGGGTAGAAGAGAAACAAAAGGCCTACCAGCCTCCTCAGATAAACAAAATGCAATCTAGGAAGCTCTGAGTCATCACAGGTAATTAAAAATATTCTCCACACCTGACAAAATATGTTTTAGTGATTTAAAATACTTAATTTCCCCTTTTACTATTTTATCTTGATTGTGTGTAATCATAGTTGCCTCTTCTTGCACCATCTCTCACACACCTATTATTTTCACACTGTGATTTAAGAAGGAAAAAATTCAAGTAGATGAACTATCACTTGTAATTTTGTCCTGTTTCCTCTTTGAACCTGGCCTATGGAACGTCTTTTTCATATTAATATTAGCTGTTTGTTTTACTCTCCACATATTCTCTCCCTTTCATTTCCCTTGGTTCATTTCCTTGATTTTTATCACAAAATCTTTTGTTATATGCCAGGCAGAAGCATGCCCCTTGAGTTCATTTGTTATTCCAGTCTCATACACCTTATTGAGTTATTTTCTTTGCTGCAATCAGTCTTTAAATACAATCCAGTAAAGATACAGCAATGATTTTTGACAACCTGACCTTTCTCTGCTTTCTTACACTTGTTTAATTAGGTACTTTATGCAGCTGTGACTTGATCTTTACAGTTTTCCTCTGGAAAAAAGAGAGAGATGTTGTTTAAAGAAGGTCAGCTCTGGCAGGTTTTCTGGTTACTTCAGGAACTGACATTGGAGATTTCGAAGCCTGAGGAGCTAAAGAATGCTATACTGTTGTTTTAAACACACACACACACAAAATCTGACTTGGAGAGACCACTTGACTCTAAGTTATGAGATTCAGAACTTTCCACTTGTGGGTTGACAGCTGAAACTGATTGCAAATCATGATTCTGGAAGCAATCATTTTAATCCATATACAGTGAAGTGACAAGCCAAAGCTCAGGTTCTTATAGGAAAGAAATTCCACATTAAGTAGCCCAAAAACAAAGATACTATACCAATTCCAGGTGAAAATATAGCAGGCAAGTCCATAGTGATTAGATATAGGGTATCAGTTTATTTGTTTTATTGAAACTAGTGCAAGAAGGCAATCTAAGGGTACCTCATCCATGCTAGGAAGCAGTGTGGTAACAGACTGAAGGCCTGGTAGAAGTACAAGTGGATCTGAAATAAAGATATTAAGTCAAAAAACTGTCACTAATTTTTGTGTGTTTTAATGGGAATAATTTCATCTTGGTTTTAATTTCTTATGAAATTATAACTAGCAATGCTTAGTCAATAATTACATTTAAATATTTTGTGATATTCAACCCTCTTAGAAGTTCTGGGGCTCATATTACTATTCCCTTTGTCTCAATGAGGTTCAGTAATTTGTCCAATGTAACATACTGGAAAGTGACAAAACTGTGATTTAAAGTCAGTTCAACTGATCAAAAATTATATGTTTTGCCCTGGCTGGGTAGCTCGGTTGATTATAGAGCATCATCTCAATATGCCAAGGTTGTGGGTTCGGTCCTCGGTCAGGGCACCTACACCAACGTTGCAGGGTTGCTCTCCAGTCAGAGCACATACAAGAATCAACCAATGAATACATAAATAAGTGGAACAACAAATCACTGTTTCTCTTCATATCTCTCCCCCAGCCACCCTCTCTCTTACTTCCTCTCTCTCTCTCTAAAAGTCAGTAATAAAAAAAATCTTATGTTTCTCTTTGCTATTATACAATCATTCTGCTCAGTGTTGAATTTTGTTTATGGACATTTTATGGTTCCTAGAAAATTTTAAATATGGGTTTATTGTATTATATTATGTATGCAACAAAGGGTCAGGAAGTCTAAATCAAACAGATAGTAATATCTCTCTCTGGCTATCTTGTAACCCATCTTACTGTTTATATGACCAGTGTTTTTCTTTGTTGTATAAGACATATCTTGAAATCATTTTTTTAAGAACATCTCCAGTCTACTTTGTGCTCCAGAAAGGTGTGTTTGCTCAGAGTAGAATAACTCTATATCATGCCCCAGAAAATACTGATGATCCAGGAGAATCAATTCAATTTGATTTAATTCAATTCAGTAAGTACTTTTACTGCATGCTTATGTTGTAATCAATCCAATGGTAGAATCTATGAAAGATACAGAAAAAATGTGATGGTTTCTACCTTACTTAATATTTCATTGTAATAATATGATACTGACATTTGCCACATCTCAATAAAACTATAGATGGTTACTGATTATGTTCCAAGAGAAGTAATCCTGTTATGCAATTTCAAAGCAGAAATAATGCAACAGTAGATGAATTGGTCATGGGGCAATATACGGAAAAGCTGGAGTTCGATATATGACCTGAATATTGAATAAAATATGGCTAGATAGAGAAGTGAGAGAAAGTAATTTCAGTAGGTATTAAGGATTTTGAAGTGGAGTTTTACAAAGAGTTCACACAGCATAGCCAGTAAATAGTCTTCCCTAGAGAGGAAGGTATTTTTGGAAAAGCAGGGGGAGAGAAGATTCAGGGATTCTAGCAGCTTTATTCATAGCAGCTTTGTCAAAAGTTAGTTGAACTTGTCAAAGTATAAAATGATATGTACACATATTTATTACACCTCTCTTTTTGCAACTACAGTAAGATTGCATCTAATTTTTTTGTAATTACAAATATCCATGTCTCTCAGTAATAAACCATGATATGTTTTCACAATGGACTACTATAAGATTGTAAAAAAGAATAAATAAGATCTCTTCATAGAGATTTTGAAATACTTCCAAGATATATTCTTAGTACAAGGGAAAGAGGAAGATAAATATCAGAATTTAAAGTGTGCTACTTTCTCTGTATCTTTAAGGGAAACATACACATGCTTGTGAACACACACATACAAATGATAAAAAATAAATAAATCTAATCTAATAAAAATGGTTAGCTATAGGACCAGGAAGGGAACAGGGTGGTGGGAGGGACACAAAAGAAAATAATAGTTTTATAAATGTATCTCCTTTTATAGTTTTTAAATTTGGAACCATGTAAATATTTTACAAATTGAAAACAAAATTGAATTTAAAAAGAAAAGAAATAAAAACGTACTTTAACAAATGAACCAAACCACTTATCAGGTTGGTTGCCTTGCAACAGACAAATAAACTTTAACTTCAATGATTTTACAACACAAAAACCTGATTTATTTTATCCCTGATGGTATATATCCTAAGGACAAAATCAGTAGTGTTACTAGCAGTAATATTGATACTGTTTTCTAAAGTTATAATATATACATATGCATACATGTATATACATGCAAATACGTGATAGTGGAAATGTTGTTGATTACGGATGAAGATTGTCAGCATAATAGATATATAAGTATAAAATCAAAGAAGTTATATTAAAAACAATTTAAAATTTGAGTTGGAAATATCATATAAATTTATTATTCTTTTTCTTAAGCAATTCCTAATGCTGTCTACTGAAAAAAGCCTCGGAGCAATGAACAACAACACAGAGAAGAGAGAACCAAGGCAGACAAAATAGAATTAGTAGTCAGCCATTTTGGGAAGCTGTGCTACTACACAGGACAAATACTTTATTTATATTCTGATTCAAGCATATCAGTTAGAAAATTTGAATACGTATTGAGTATTAGATAATACTTCATAATATTAAGAAAATTTCCATCTCTGTTATATATAAAAATATAGCAAATTACTTAGAAAAGAAGTGACTTGATGTCTGGGATTTGGTTTACAATATTCTAGGAAAAGAAGCTGAGACTCTAAATGTTATGAGACTGGCAAAATATTAGCGGTAATATTTGAAAATGAATTACAGGACTATTCAGGTTTATTATACTCTATCTGTACTTTGGTGTATATTTAAAAATTCCAACAATAAAAATAGGAAAAAGAAAGGAACTGAAAAGTAATTAATTCCTACCTAGACCATGGCCCATCTCAGAAGACAATATGGGAGATATTTCTATGACGAGTGGAAGTATCCTTTTCTCAGATCTTTACGTGGCATCATCAAGCCTTAAATGACTCAACTGATATATTTATTATAAAATGAATAAATCATTAAGCATTTTAATAAGAACTTAACTACTAGGGTTTACAGTAAAGGTGCTAATGATAAATTTCTGGACAAGACAGAAATCTCTCTTTGCCTTCATAGAACTTATATCTGGCAGGAAAGAAAATGACAGAGAACGAACAAGCAAACAAATGAAACAAAAATGGATATTTACTGTGAAGAAAACCATCAAGGAGTTAATATAAACAGGTTGGAAAGAGCATAGGATTTTGAGATTGTGAAGAAAGAGCCTCTATATGGCTGACATCGAAGTTCTGACCTAAACAATGTCAAGGAAGAGAAAAACGAAAGTTGTCCAAACGAAGGATCGACAGAGCTACGGTAGGCAGATAGCTGACATAGTCCCCCTGAATTCCTGTCCTCTGGTGTACATACACCTCCTCCCAGTGATAGACCAACATTGATGCAGACAGTGCTCTGAAGGGACATTTCAGATGTAACTGAAGTTCCAAATCAATGGACCTTCAGGCAGAGAGATTGCCCAGGTGAGCTCAACTGAATCACTGAGCCCTTTCAAATAAAATGGCTGGTGGCAGAAGAGGAAGTCAGTGATTTTGAAGCATGAGAACAATTTGATGTTCTGTTGTTGGATTTAAGATAGAAGTGACCATGTGGCCAGGGATGCAGGTAGCATCTAAAAGCTAAGAGCAACATTTTATTGACAGCCAGGAAGTAAATAGAAACCTTGATTTTATAAACACAAGGAACTGATTTCTGTCAACAAGATTGAGCATGGGAAGGGGGTTGTTTTGTTTGTTTTTCCATAGAGGATTCAGAATTGCACTCAGTCTGGGTGACAGTTTGATTTGAGTTTTCTGATACCCTGAGCAGAGAACCCAGCTACACGTCATACTTCTGAGCTACAGAAGTGAGTCCTTGGTTAGAAATGATACCATGGGAGGTATTTTAGTTGTGAAAACTTAAATGTTCTTACATTGAGAAAAATTGACTTATACATATGTTAAAGGAGATATTTGAAGCAGGAGAATACTTCAGGTTTCATTTCAGCAGTGCAAATAATCTAGAACTCATAAATCCAGATAATGAGAGTTTTAATGCAACAGTTAATGTGTATGTAGATTTAATAGGGCTCAGGTACAAGTTAGATGTGGGGGCGAGGATGAATGAAAAGTTAAGAGCAAAGGGCATGGCATCTTGAGCTTTTGTCAGAAAGTTGGTGATGCTGGAAATGATCAATTTGAAGGGGCAGGATTGCTGTGGGAAGAGAATAATTTGAGTCACATACACATATAACAAGGTATACAGCAGATAATGGGTGGAAATGCTGGATGGAAACTAAAGAGCAATTTTGAACAGGAGTAAAATAGGTGGCAGTCATTTAAATAAAACTGGTGGATAAATTTGTGAAGAGGGGGAACATAAGAACTCAATATTTCTTCCTAACTTTGTAGTCCCTGACTTATGTTGGTAGCTTGAACGAGGCCAGATTGGGAGTATTTAAGCCATGGACATCAGGAATCACTACAAATCAGGCCTTCCTCCCCCAACTACTCCACAGAACCAGTTGTTAAACATCTACTGACACACTACTGAATACAAAACTCAGGATTTTAAGTAGAGTCACCTCCAAAGTAATTGAAAAATGTCTAAGGTAGTTGTCACAGAAGAAACTCTCATGAAAAAATGTGAGTGTCCTCTGTGTAAATTGCTCAGGATGTCCAGAAAGTAGGGGTGACTTTTGTGCTATGAATTTGTCATTATCCCAAGAGCATTTTTAATTAAATAGTGGCCAACTGGCAAGGAATTGAGCAAGGATTATATGCTGAGAAAACAGATCCTAAGGAGCATGCTATGATTTCAACCCAAATGACAGATCATTTGCTGGGAGAAGAAACAAAAGACACGCCCTCAACTGATGTGGTTCAGCGGATTGAGTGTCAGCCTGTGAACCAAAGGGTCATTGGTTTGATTCCCAGTCAGGGCACATGCCTGGGTTGCAGGCCAGGTCCCCAGTAAGGGGCGTGCGAGAGGCAACCATACATTGATGTTTCTCTCGTTCTCTCTCTTCCTTCCCCTATCTCTAGAAATAAATAAATAAAATCTTAAAAAAAAAAATCGAAAGACCTGAGTCCCTTATGCTGGTACTATCATTTTATCTCTCTGGGCCTAGGTCTCTATTTGTAAAATCAGGGGTTTGGACTAAGTTTTCTGCAAGGCCTATTCCAGCTTGTTAGTTGAGAATTGATGTTCCAGGATACCCAAGAAATCAGTTAAAACAAAATAAATAAAACTCCAGCATCCTCACACCCACCTCAGCCTCCTTCAACCACACTTCTATAATTACATCCTTTATCCCATGAACTCTGTATCTGGAGCCATCTCTTCTAGGAATTAAACACATGCATCATCTCACATTTGGTACAGGTACTATTTAAGAGAGAAATGAGACAGTCAACTGAGGCTGATTAATGTGCTGTCTCAGAGGCGGGAGAACGGGGGAGAAGATTGTATTAAGCAAAGCTACCCCACCCACTTCATCCCTTCAGCTCGAATTATTCAGTCAGTGCTGTCAAGACAAAAGAAGTGACTCGTTGGAGGTGAAAAAAAGTTTTCTTCTTTTTCATGCTAAATTTCTCAGCACTTTTTAACTTAGTTTTATCAAATAGTCATCCAAAAAAAAGCTTATCTCTTCTATCTCTTCTGCTGGTTTCATGAATAACTTGTGAAAATGGAATCTCCTTGGGAAGTTATTGACTGACGCAGCTTTCTTTGAATGTCTGACATTCAACAGTTTGCTCTGCCACCAACTCTGAATCCTCAGAGTTGCTTCAGAGTTCTGGCAAAGGGTGCTTGTTCCCATACCTGTGACTGGAACTGCAGAGGGGACTCGACACCAAACAAGACTTTTGCATTTACTGAGGGCAGTGATGGGCTGCAGGAAAATCCAAGTCCTCACAGCAATGTGAGCACGTGCAACATCTGCTTCTAAAGCAGGTGGGAAATGAGGGTTCAGGAGCCTTGGATAAGTTCCCATCTCTAACTTCAGTGTCTGCTAATGTCAATGCCAGAGTAAGAAACACGCAGAAATATAAATTGAGTATGCCAGAGAGTACAGATGAGAACAATAGAAGGAGGTGGGGCAGGAAACACACTGGGGAATGTTTTGGGAATACTGATACTGTACTGACCATGACATGCCACCGTCCCTTTGATGATATCTATGAAGCACTTGTTTGTGTTGATACAGAGCTCAAGAAAGGGGTTTTGCCCCAAAGCATAGATTCGTGAGTAGTCAGATTTGCAGCTCGTATCAGCCCAAAAATAGATAAAATTGCCCAAAGATATAGAGATTGAGCAAATGAGAGAAATTTTTTTAAAAAACTGCTCGGAGGACATCTTAAGGAAAGAATCAACTGAGGAGCTGATAGAGACATTTGATAAGTGTGGTGCTCAGACAGGCAACAGAGCATCAGTGAGTATGTCATTAAGAAGACAAATATGGGCCCTAACTGGTGTGACTCAGTGGGTTTGGCATCACCCTGTGAACCAAAAGGTGACCGGTTTGATTCCTGGTCAAGGTACTTGGGTTGTGGGCCAGGTCCCTGGTTGGGGGTGTGCAACAGGCAACCGATGAATGTTTCTTTTACACATCAATGTTACTCCCCATTTCCTTCTCCTTCCCCTGTCCTTAAAAATAAATAAAAAAATCTAAAAAATATATAAAAAGGTCAAGAAAACTGATCAGTAGATGTGAAACTAGAAAATACTGGTAGAATTGCCAAGACAATTTTTAGCTGAGTCTGGGTTTGGAGGAAGGAAAGGGCAGGGGTGGAAAACCTGAAGGACACAGAGTAAAGACCAGCTGTTTGGGGAGGTGGTGAGAGCATTCCGAGGAAATAACTGAAACTGGTTGCTGGAGGAGGGAGTACAGGGTGCAGGGGGATTGCCTGTTTGTTCATTTGCTTTTATACAGGAGAATGTTGCATGTCTACAGGCTATGGACTTTATAAATTAAAAACAAAGAAAGGAAATTAGTTTGATGAGTGATATGTTACAGGACTTTTGTGACTGAAAAGAAGCCCAATTTTACAGAACGGGAATAAGTTACAATGGAATATAACTCCTCATGCCTTAAGCATGGAAAGGAAGGGAAAAATGATAAGTTTACAGTGGTGAAACCTGACAACACTCCCTCCAGCCAAGTGATCAAAGTGATAAGACAGATTGACAGTATGTCCCCTTGATAGGGTGTGATAAGAATGACACATTCCCTCTGTGGTCTTTCTCCAAAAACACACTGCCCCAGCCTGAGAAAAAGCATCAGAGAAAATCCAATTGAGACACATTCTACAAAATACCTGGCTAGCACCCCACAAAAACTGTCGAGTTGATCACAAACAAGGGAAATCTGAGATACTGTCACAGGACTGAAAGGAGCCTAAGGAGCTATGACTGCTAAATGTAATGTGATATCCTGGATTAAATCCTGGAACAGGAAAAAGGACATCAGGGAAAAACAGGGGAAATCTGAATAAAGCATAATTAATTAATAAGAATAAAGCAATATCGATTTGTTAATTGTGATATATGCCATATTACTTCAACATAATAATAGAAGAAACTAGGTATGCAGTATACGGGAGCTCTCTGTACTATCTTCAAAATAATTCTGTAAATCTAAAATTAAATGTTTATTTTAAAAAACAAGTAAAAATTGATTTTTTAAAAAAGCAGATATTAGAAAATCTAATCAAGAGTTTATACCAGTATTGGTTTAGCATCTCTAAATGTGTTTTCCATGGTACAGCAGTCATGTAAGATGCTCTAGGAAAACAACAAGTCATTTCTTTGGTCAAATAATTTTGAGACAAGCGGCAGACTACAGGAGCCTTTGGAGATTCACAAAGCACATTAGAATATTAAAAATTCTAAGAAATCTTACAGAAAACAATTTAATGTTGTTCACCACAGCATTTCCCAAACTTATCGTAGTTTTTTTAGTCTATATCTTCTAACATCTGTGGAGATAGCATTCCCTAGATTGTACTTTGGAGAATGTTTGTTATACTTGTATGTACATTATTGAAATCAATAATGAGCTGCCTATGGATGAACTATGTAATATTCTTGAGTTTTCAGCTGTATAGAATAACGTGTGATAGAAGAAATTTTGGCTAATCTGCCAAAGAAGAGGCTTTGCTGAAACAATATGTGCTATCCGAATTCTGAAGAAATGTTATGTTGAAGACAATGTGTGTAGCTGAATATAGGAGACCTAATCCAAACAGTGAGAAGTCATACAATTACAGAAAAAAGTGGCTTCAATATAAAGAGTGCTATTCTAGAAATTAGACCTATTCAGGAATATATCTGGCCAGCACAGAACTCTCAGTCACAGGAGGTGTTCAAGCTTAAGATAAGGCATGAAGGGACCATGTCCAGCCGTGAATTAGATTAGAGGAGATGACCTTCTAGATCTTGCCCAATTGTATGGTTCCACTTCACAAAATGGTTAGTGCCAGTTATTAAGTGTTTGGTATAAAACATTGGTTGCTACGTTTTCTCCCCATGATTATAGTCTAATGGGAAATAAGGAGAAAACAAGTGCTATGAGATAATAAAAGTTGTCCCTACTAGGGATTGGGAAGATTTCCAGGAAAAGTACAATCTGTGTGCCAAGCACCAAGTGCATCTATATACTGAGTCCTTTAATTCTTGGTTTATAAGATAGACTCCATTATTACCATCCTATTTTTTTTTCCACAAGAAGACACTCTGTGACCCAGAGGTTAAGGGATTTGCCCTAGATGACAGTCATTCGGTCTACACTTGAACTCTTAACCACTATGCACTATTGTCCAAATTAAGGCTTAAAGAATGAGTTGTCAAGAAAGGTGTGTGCCTGTGTGTGTGTAGTTAGCCTGTAGCAGAAAAAGGGAGGGGAAAGAACACAACAAAGATTTGTAAGGCAAAGGGAATACTATGTGTGAATAACCAGGAAGCATCTGATAAATTTGAAGTAGTTTTGAGGTTTTTTTCCCAACTAAAATCTAAAATTCCTGACATTAGCCAAATAAAAAAGGTTTCTTTTCCCTTTTATTCCCTCTATTCTCACCCAAACATCCATCTCCCCTCCACGCACATACACAAATATGAACATAGACACCATAGGAAGTTTAATTTGGACCACTAAAAAGTGGTGCTAACTCCCTTTAATCTCCACAGAGCTAAGATCAGGTTTCCCACCCTTCTATGCACCTAGGAAAACAAATTTAGCAAATCAAAAACAAAATTTTTTAAGGTAAATAGTCCATCAATTGAGCTTAGTTGTTGTAGATTTGTGTGGCAGACAGAAACTTGAGAGAGGACCAGCCTGACAGTGACGGTGGCACACTTGGTAAAACCCACGCAATCCACATGTTCTCTGGCTGCTGGCACCACGTCTTTGAAAATAACTGAGTTACTCCAGCTTCTAGGAAGTTAGATACCACTCAGACCTGCAAGATTCTTTATCAGACAGTGATTCAGATTTTATAAGGACATAAATCTTATCTGTAAAGGAACACTCTGGGCCCAGACAGGTTGTCACGGTTTGGACGTCAAGCTAATGCCCAGCAGGTTGGCCATAGATGGAGGTACTAGAAGGCGGGACTGAGGGATAGCATCTTTTGACCCACAGAACTCAGGTGCTTCATACTTTGTAAAGCCCTTCTTTGCATCCTATACTGTAGTCTATTTTTACAAAAGGGAGGCAGAGAGGGAGTTTTTAAACCTCAATTAAGGAAACTGAGTCTCTGTAAGGTGAAGTGATTCTCCTAGATCAAACCACTTCCAAGTCATAGATCCAGAGCTAGTCAACACGCTTAGGTTTTGTTGCTGTTGTTTTTCTTTTTTCACCATAACCCTTAGAGACATGGTAGGAGTTAGCAAATGCTATCTCCAAGGTGGGAGAATCAATTATGGACATGACAATGCTGTGTGGAAAAAACAGCTACAGACTGACAATGTCATACATCAGTAAGCCTTTCACTTAACTCTTGGATCTGACCTAGCCTTGGGGAGAGGGGACTCTGTCCCTTGTGCCTTTCTCCTTCTCCTGAGGTCAGCAGGTCAGCCTGGGCACGTTCTTACAGTCTGTGCTCAGGCACAAGAGCACAAAGAGGATTACACAAGGCTGAGTCTCAGACCGCCACTATCATTTTCACGCATTTTATTGGCTAAAAGATGTTATATAGCCAAAGTGATTGTCAGAAGGCAAGGAACTACTTCTGACCCATCGTGGAAGGGCATTGCAGATTTACACGGAAAGGAACATGAACATGGACAGCAATGAAATATTTGGACAATCTACCGCAATGGATAGATGATTGGGGGCCATGAGGAGAGAAGGTTGGAAATGCATCTCTCTTACCACATACGGTAAGGTTGAAGCACACTGAGGAAGAGTCAAGATAAGGGTGTTGGACAGAGACTTCATTATGTAGTACCGCCTATATTTTAATGAGATTGTAATAAAATAAGTTATTACTAAGTATAGTAACAAGTCATTAGAAAGTATGAAGTAGAAATGTGATATAATCAAACTTATATGTTCAAAAGTTCACATTCACGAAAAGAATGTGGTTAGAATGTACAGTCAGCAGGAAAGCGACCATAGATTAAACAAGTGGCAGTAGAGATGGAGGAGAAAGTCTTGCAATTCTTAAACATCAAAAGATAATTGAAGATGCAGTTGAAAGATCATAGAAATTGACTGGAAGTGAAAGAAGTGGGGATTGATGATGATGGCATGGTATCATGAATGAAACAACTTGAGCAACTTGGAGAGGGAAGTAGAGAGGACAGGAAGGGAGGCAGAGATTCATATCTTATTCTATTTACCACCTGTCCCATTCCAAAAACATGGAATTTCTGGGGCTAAGCACTGCCCATGGGCTCAGATTTAAGTGGGCTTTACTCTTCTTTCAGGCAGCATAGTTTTTTTAATGGTTTATTATGGAAAAATGTCAAATACATACAAGAGTAGAAGAAAGCTCACAAATATGAATCCTCCAGCTCCCACAATTAAACCCGTGCTCAGTCCTGTTTTATATACACCCACAGCCACTCTCCACCCAGATTATTTAAAGTAAATCCTTGAAATGATAACATATCTTTTATAAACATTTTACTAGGCATCTCTAACAAAATAATAATGTTTTAGGAAAAAAAAATTTTAGACCTAAAAGAAATTAACAGAAACTTTTAACAATATCAGAGAATGTTCAAAGTTTTCTGTTTCATATTTTTATATGCTGTTTAAATTAGGATCCAAATAAGGTCCACACATTATAATCAGTAGATGAATTCCTTAAGTCTCTTTTAGTCTATAACACTCCCTCTATATTTTTAGGCCACGTGTTTTTAATAATAATAATAATAATAATAATAATAAATGTTCTATAGAATTTCCCATAATCTGAATATTTGCTTATTGTATTTGGTGATGTTCGTCACCATTTCTCTATAATTTTGTACATACCATAAATTCATAGAGTGGTTGAGGGAGGGTAATATAAAGGGACTAAAGAGTAATGGGGAAAAAATACAATAAAGATGAAATTAAAAAAATAAAAATAAATTCGTAGGCTGATCATGTTCAAGTTTGATTTTTTTTTGTCAAGAAGAGAAAGCATTATTTTGATAGAGTGAGCAATGTGAATACAACATTGTACGTGGAAGAAGAATGTTTATATTAAAGCAAGCTGTTTCTCATTTTTTTTTTTCCTAGCTTGTGACCCTGGAAACTTTACTAAGCTATCCTACACTTTAGCTATCACAGCGGGAAAAAAACAGGAATACTAATATTTGTTACTGATATGAGATTAATAATCCAACGTTTATTTTGTAGTGTACATCAAAATCATCTGATTTTTTTTGTTTGTTCTGAAGTTCAGATGCCTGAGCCTCACATTAAGACAAACTGAATCAGCATTTTTGTCCATATTTTTGAAAATTCTTATGTGCTTCAACAGATATCACTTTAGTGGAGATCTGTGTACTACACAATAAGCCCCTCAAATGCAGGGACTGTGTCTTTTCAATGCTGTGTTCAAGCTCATAGCTAGCATTCAGTAAATATTTTTGAGTGATAACATGAATGAATGGACAGATAGATGTATGGTTCAGTGAATGCATGGCTGGTAGTATAGATAAATGGGTAGATCAAATAATTAAAAGGGCTGGATGATCCTGCGTTAATAAGAGTGCTGTTAACTTCACGATAAAGTTGCCCTTTTTTACATAAGAAACCATTAAAGTAGTTGTGTGTAGGCTAACATGACAAGTGCTCTTGATATAAATTCATTAAAAGAATATTAAATACAACTTCAAAGTATTAAATAGAAAGGTTTTTGATAAAATGGGACTTGGGAGTTGGCATAAGTAATGCCAGAATGTGACTAAGTATCGTGGAAATGAATAGAATCACTGAAAGTAACCAAAACTGCTTTCATTAGCAAAACTATTTGTATGAATAGTAATTAGAGAACAGAGCCAAATTCCATTTTTCTGACAATGAACATTCAGGACTATAGCACAAATGAAGAATCTCACCACACACAAAAACATATTCCAAAGATGTTATAAAATTTGGGTTAAGAAAAAAATTCTATACCTTATCCTATGCACAAATAGTACCACATTCTCTAAAAATCGCATGGGCAGTTGGCTAGTTCTGATATAATCACCTCTGTTAACCATAAGAAGTATTAATCTAAGTATTAACTCTAAGAGCCAACAGTTACTAAACTGAAGTGAGTGGGTGTGTGTTTGGGGTTCCAACAACTATTAAATTGTTGGACAATTCTACTGTGTCTACCAGTATTTGTCTTAAGATCTCCCTGTCTGTGTTTCTGTATCACAAATGTTAGCCTTTGCTATTGCTCTTATTTGATTGGATTTTGACATTTAATTGGTGAAGATTGCAAACATCGATTTTTCTACCACTCGTACTACCTGCTCTGTTTACCTAACAGGGTTTTTTTGTGACAATCAAATGTAAAGCAATATGTTAAAGCATGTTATAGTCCATTAAAAAGGTACAAATAGGAAAAATTTAAAATATAACAATTCATTATCATTATCATCACAGCAGCATTGTAACTGAGGAATGGTGACGGAGTTAATCAACTCTTTTTTGCTGGAAGGACCAATGGCAGTTCTGTCCCCATCAAATGATTCTCTCTCGAATATAGGAAGAAGCCAGGCTAATTATTTTAGACAATTCCACAAGACAAACACTTAAATGGTCACCACAGTGGACAGGCAATGCAATTACCCAGGTAGAAAATAAAGGCTAGACTTCCAGCCAAGATAGAGGTATAGGTAGACCCACTGTACCTCCTCACACAACCAAAAGAGGGACAACAACAATTTAAAAACCAAAAACAACCAGAACTGACCTAAAATCAAACTGTATGGAAGTCTGACAACCAAGGAGTTAAAGAGGACATGTTCATCCAGACCAGTAGGCGGGGTGGAGCTGGGCGGAGAGAGTTCGCAGCAAGGCAGCGGTTTGTGGAGCAGGGTGGGCAAC